>CAUYRH010098592.1:0-44102 GCA_963574655.1 Perodicticus potto
CCCCGCGCGGGGGATGGGCGTCACGGAGCAGGGACCGGCCGCCGGGCACTGCCGGACTGGCGCCTGAAAATGCCGTGAGCCCCCCCCCCCCCCCCCCCGCTGTCAGCGGCCTCTGGGGCCCAGACACCTTGGAGCGAACACACGCAAAGCCATCCCCAGCAGCATGCATTTGTCACAGACAAAGCACACAATTCATAAGAAAAACACGTCTCACGAGCGAGGGGGCCTGAAAAGCAGACCCGCGTCCACTGTCACCACCTGAGGAAGCCTTGTTCCGCCTCCCCCACCCAGCAGGATAGGCAGCCCCGTCCAGCCTTTGGGATAATTGACACTTTGGGGTTACATAACAACTCCTTAACGCGTATGCGAGTCCTCCCTCCAACCGTCTGGAAGAACCTGCAGCCTGAAATCTTGGAGTTTAATTACATGACAATGAGCCAGAGGCCCAGGTTGGCATGAGGTCACCAGGTCACCAGGCGCCTCCCTATCCGCTGAACAGGAAACAGTCAGCAGCCAGTACCTTGGTTCCTACGCCAGAGCCTGACCACCCCCTTCATCTCCTGTCCAGTCAGGGAGAGAAGCTGGAGGCACAGGTGGCAGCCCTCCATACGCACTACCCCACACACACATGGCCCCAAGTGTCCCTCAACAGGCCCCCTCACATGTCCCCCACACGCATGTCCCACACATGCCCACCCAGACACTTGCCCACCCCCCCACACACACAGGCCCACCCCCCCACACACAGGCCCACCCCCACACACGAATGGCCCCTCACATGCTCACACACACACGCACGTCCCCACACACAGGCACAGCAGCCGCAGCAGGCTGCAGCCTCCCTGTGACCCGGCCTGTGGGTGGGCTGAGCTTGGCTGGGCTCTGCCTTGCACGACCTGCAGCTGCTTGAAAACCCTGCAGTTCAGTCTTTTGGGGGCATCACTTCATGCCCTTTGCCTTATCTTCACTTTTTTTTTATTTGGGGGGGATCATTGAAGGTACAAAGAATTAGGTTACACTGATTGCTTTTGCTACGGAAAGACCCTCTTATAATTGTGTCACCCCCAAGAGGTATGTCACACACCGTGACCCCCGTCCCCCTCCCCCCTCCACTCTCCGGGCTCCCTCATTCCCCTACCCCCTCCCACCTTGTATTAGCTCATCTGCTGCCTTCATATTAGACTTGAGTACATTGGACTCTTGCTTCTCCATTCGTGTGATACTGTAAAGTTTACTAGAAAGAATGTGCTCCACCTCCATCCAGGTTAATACAAAAGATGTAAGCCATCTTTGTTAGTGGCTAAATAGAATTCCATGTTATACATGTACCACAGCTTGTTAATCCATTCCTGGGTTGGTGGGCATTTAGTCTGTTTCCCCATTTTGGCCATTGCAAATTGAGCTGCAATAAATAGTCTAGGGCCAATATCCTTATGATAAAAGCATTTTTTTTCTTTTGGGTAAATGCCTAGTTATAGGATTGCAGGATCAAATGGGAGGTCTCATTTGAGTTCTCTAATGAGTTCTGGATGTGGGCTGTTCTCACTGGGGTAGGAGATATCTCAGGGTGGTTTTGATTTGCATTTCTCATGATTACAGGTGATGAGCCTTTTTTCAATGTTTGTTAACCATTTGTCTGTCTTCTTTAGAGAAGGTTCTATTCATGTTTCTTGCCCAGCGATATATGGGACTGCTGGGTCCTTTTTTGTTGATTAATTTGAGTTCTCTGTAGATCCTAGTTATCAAGCTTTTATCCAATTCATAATATGCAAACATCTTTTCCCATTCTGAAGGTTGTCTATTTGGTTGTATTTTCTTAGTTATACAGAATGTTTTTAGTTTAATTCCCATTTGTTTATTGTTGTTGTTGCAACGGGCACATAGTCTTCTTCATAAAATCGTTTCCCAGGTTGATATCTTCAAATGTTTTCCCCATACTTTCTTTGAGGTTTTCATTGTTTAATGCTCACGCAACATTATCCATCTTGAATCAATTTTTGTAAGTGATGAGTGGTGTGGGTCCAGTTTCAGTCTTTTACATGTGATAATCCAGTTCTCCCAGCACCATTCATTGAATAGGGATCTTCACTGTGTGTTCTGGATCTTCACTGTTTTATTTAGCACCTCTTAAGTTTGACTAGTACCCTCCCTTTAAAATCATTGAGGAACGATTCTGACCTAGCGTTCGCCCCCTCCATGTGGTGCATCCCCCGCCATGTGGCTGCATGTGTAGGCAGTGGGCACTCCAGGTGGACCATGTAGGGCCCACCAGATAGACCAGGATAAGGCAGAGGCTACCTGCATCATGATAGGAGAGGAAAACTCAAGGTGGCAGGCTGAGGATTGAGACTTTATAATCAGGCTTGGTAACCCTTTTATGAACTCAGCTCCCCACGAATCCCTGTGCTGATATAAAGTCATAGTTTTCCATTAATTCTTCAGTCAAATTTGGCAAATATATTCATGCATTCCTGTAGACAAAATTCTTCATCTCTTGGTTCTGCAGATTCATCTGTTCTATAGGAAAAATGACTTAATTTCTCTACCAACCTCTGCAGCCACACATGACATTCTGCTCCCTTTTATGCACAAAGATTTCGCCAACTACCTAAAAAAGCCATGTGCTTTCATTTTGGTTTTGGTTTATTTAAACAACACATTACTAAGTTGGTTTTAGTTTCTATAGTTTTCAACTTTTATCTGGTTACAATATATACTTACAGTTGGAAATAGTAAAATTTACTTTCATCAAAGCTTTAAAATCTAATTTCTGAAATACACCATAGAGTACCATGCTTGAGATGCAACTGCGAGGGAGTCATTCAACAACTGAGGAACTCATCGAGTGAGCTGCCTGCCTTCATGCTGAGGATAAAACTCTTGGAAGTACCAAATCATGCAGCTGCCGAGTATGATTTGTCTTCTTTCATTTATTTCAATGAAAGTGAAATTGTTTTCTCTACCTAGAGTCCTAATCTGATGAGGAATTAATTCAATGTTTAGAGTAAAAAGCTGTTAATGAGATGATTTTTGCTATTTTGTGTAGAAGAAAAAAAAATACTTGCTTGTTGGATGTTGAGAAAGATAGTGTGTGCTTTTATACAAAAGCCCATACACTGACAGTAACTCACAGACAATGTATCATCTTCATGCTACCCATTAAGGATTAAATAAAAGGAGAACAGGTGTTTGGAAAAGGAACATTATAAATAAAATGTCTGACTTTCAATACTCAATTGGACAAATGTATTGAAACGGGTGTTAAAATGAGTAGTACAACATTTCTAAAAAATTACGATGGGCATAATTGCATACCAAACTACAACAGGTATAAAGTCTTATTAATAGTATAATAATCAAACTTTTTCTGTGCATAAATTTTGCCAATATTTTAATTTCAGATTTCAATAACTTCAATTTTAAGTAGAGACTAAACTCATAGAATAATTTACAATTTTATAAATTATTTTGTAACTAATACAGGCAAATATAACATAATATAACTGCATATAAGTTATTTATATAGTTATCTATCACTACACAATTGTATAATAACCAATACAATTCTAATACAATGTCTGACAATTAAGTTCACAAATTTATCCTAGAATAAGTGCTATGTAACCACCTTGCTGAATATCTCTATGGTCACCTTTGAAGTCCTCCTCTTGGGAAGCTGTGCACCAATGACAGAGCCTGGTCCACCCTTCAAAGCAATCTTGGAACTCTTCTTCTGAAATGTCCATCTGAACTGTCATTTTATACCACACAAAAACATGCAACAACAATAATGAACACCACTCAGTAAGACACTGCCTCATGCCCTCACAAATGCCACTGTGAGACGCTGATATATCAAGGTTATGAAACCTACTAAGTTGTTTGTACAGTGCTGGCAACATGAGAGCAGAGTGGCAGGTTTGTGAATTTAATTGTCATACCTTCATGTATCTTTGCAGCAGCTTCATGGGAGGTCAGGTGCCTTGCTTTGGGAAGTGATGAGCTGGTAAATGGGTAGCACTGGCTCAAAAAATCTACATACACATATATATGTTTATCATACATCTTACAGATAAAATATTGTGACACATTATCCAAATAATAAAACATGCTCCATTATTCATTCTAAATTTCATATAGCCAATTCATTTCAACAGTGTGTTTTTGTTGTTTTTTGCTGAACTCTTATATCCATAGCCACTAAAGTTTCAGTGATAAATGTATGTTGATCTGGCATAAATATTGCTGGAGATTTTTGTTTTCCTTCCTGAGCAAGGTCAATGTAAAACAAAAAGACACATGTTGGAACTTTAGTCTTCCATCAATAATGTTACATACTTCTTTACTGCATTGCACAATAGATTTTCAAATAATAAAAGAATAGTTTCTCATCTCTTCATGCTGTTCATAACATAATGGCCAAAGACAACAGACTTTAAAATTTCAACTTCATTATTAATATTTTTCCCACTTCTTTTATAAGTCTCCACGAGAGTTTTGCAAGCTTTCTTCAAAGGGCCAGATGATACATACTGTAGGCTTTGTGTTGTGTTATAGACACTGCCTCCTGGTATGGCTGGTGAGCTATATCTTCTTCGTTACAACTACTGACCTTTGCCAATAAAGTGTGAAGAGTTCCAATAATACTTTATTAAAACAGACAGCTGACTTATAGGCGGTAGTTTACTGCCTCCTGGTATAGACAATGAATAAGAAAAATAAACCAAGTATTGATTTGTTGAATTTGGTGATTGCAGTGGTATCAAAACTACCACCGTGGCCAATTTCGAACTACCAAGGTGGCTTCACAGAACGTGATAGTGGGAGGAGATGCCTGATGGTAGGATATAACGTGGTATTTCAAACATGCAGATTTAATAAGCGTTAATATCCTCAAGAGCACAGAGAAGGTATAGTGACATAATCAGGAAGCAACGTTTTAGTATTTATTACCTTTGTGTTTAATATAGTTTACTTAGTAATATTAAACTATATTAAACGCATATGTGCTTAATATCATATATATATATTATATTTTATATATGCATGTGTGTGTGTATTATGATGGCTCTACTGAAAACCAGCTGGCAAAATTGCCAGAAATTTAAAATCTTCCCTGAGAGCCAATACTACCTAGTTTCAGAACACCACAGCTTTTATACCCTTACAGTATGTAATTTAACAAACAATATGTAAATAGCCCAATCTATATAAATGATTATAAATATAAATATAAATATCCCTTAAATACCATCCTTAAACTTTTGACATGTCAGCTGTTCACTACTCAACTTATAACCACTTTTATATAAACTAATAATATTAATGTTGGCTGCACTTACAGTGTTATTAAATACAGAGACTCTTTGAAGACAAACAAGAAATGAATATATGCAGGTAAAATCAAATAAAAGTCGTATATGGATTGTAATCTTTATGTGCCTGCACATGAAAATGTGTCCGTAAGGGAGCATTTAACTTGGATAAATGTTCTTACGAGCTCTATTTTCATTCTGCAACTGATAACATAGCAGGACTCTTTTCACTTTTTGACATCTCCCCCATGCACGAGGTAAGGATTATGAGCCTTACTACCGGCCTTCCTCACAGGAATAGCATAAGGATAAATGAGATAATATCCAGCCAGCTGCTTACCTATTTAGTGGCAAGGCATTTTGTTGTAAACAAAGAGACTTGCAGACGCCATGCACAGTACGACCTAGTGCTACAGTTAAATCGTGGCATTGAGTAGGCCAGTGGGTTTATTCTGAACACACATCAGGTGTCTCAGCTTCTGACCTGTGGTGGCAATTCCACAGATTCCACCCAGGCCCCTTAATGCCTTCTCTGTGAGCACAGCCTCATGCTGACAGGAAGCCTGGTTTGACAGAGGGTCCAGCTCAGAAGATGCATGATCTTTGACTCCTACAGGCTCAACTTTGTCTTAGATAATCCTTCGAGGACTGACCTTTTAGAATAACTGTTGTACTTTGCCTTTACAGTGCAAATATAAATGTGCTTTAGCCAACAATAGTCTGATGTAGGATAATATTAAGTCTGTGTGTGCGGGAGATGAAAGGATAAATAGAAAAGCCCACGTTTGCCAGCTGGAGAAGAAAAACTACAGCCCAATTCGAGTGTCTATAAAATGATCTCTAACTTACTTGAAAATAAATAAAATTCTATAAGGTAAAGGATATCTAATTTTCAGATATAAAGTACTTTGTAGAGAAGGCTTTACTAATAAAAAAGCTTGAATTATTTTAGCTTCTAAATAGTTTTGAATCAGCTTCTATAGTTATTGATTTGTGGACTAGCTTCCTCAATTCCAAACTCTAGTAATTTTCCCAGGATAAAATGAAAGGAGCCAAGGAGAAACATGCATAGAATCACATTTTTTTATATCTTCATCTCTCTCTCTCTCTCTCTTTTTTTTTTTTTTTATTCTTTAGGCCCCTGCTAGAATAATCTTGCCTATAATCTTTCTTATATAGGAACTTTCTATACCAACACCACCAACCTAAGTAGTAAATTGTTGTTTGGAGTGAGTAGATGAATATTATAATTAAAGCTATTCTCTTTATTACAAAATGTATTACTGGAGCAGTTGGAGATGGGGATGTACTTTACAAAAGTCTTCTGAATACTTTGTATAAATTCAGTCCAAGGTAATTAGCTTGATATCTTGAAAGAAGCGTTTTAACTTTCTTATACTTTTTCAAGAAATCAAACCTAAACTATGAGGCCTTCTAAAGTCCACACCATATGGCAAATAGTTTTGAGTGAGAAAAAGCCATCAGTGTTCTGTCGTTGTTGAAGCAGCAGTAGGTAGGTTCATGAAACATTCTTTTATTCAGTAATTTGTGTAGAGATGGAGTCATGCTCCATCCCTAGACTGAAGTGTAATGGCTTTGTCATAGCTCACTGCAGCCTCAAAATCCTGGGCTCAAGTTGTCCTCCTGCCTCAGCCTCCCAGGTAACTGGGACTACAGGTGAAATCCCCCACGCTTGGGAAATTCCCAATTTTTAAGTAAGCCCTAAAACATCTTTGTGTGCTCTCTGTCTTCCTGGCACCTAGTCAGGAGCATGTAATTCTGGAAAAGATGAAACACAGATGCCGTATGGCATTGAATTCTTACCCATTTTAGGTTGGGGTAAATTTATGTCCCTTCTCTATCATTGGTAACACAACTTTGATTAATCATGTAATTGTTCAAATTAAAGTTTGGCTATTCCATAGAACTTTAATAATACCGGAATTTGAAAATATTTGGGGTTCAGTACAGTACTCAGACCTTTATCTGGAGAAAAATATAATTGGGTCATTTACCTATGTGGTAGAATCTGTTAGGGGTGTCTAATTTTTTTTCTTTTCTTCCTCATGCTGGAAGAGTAACAGTTGCTTTGGGCCACACATTAAATACCAAAACACTGGCTATAGCTGATGAGCATAAAAGAAGGTGTGTGCATAATTTTCACGATATCTGACAGCACAGATACACAAAATAGTCCTTAAATAATCCATACGTGGCCCTTGGTCTGCAGGTTGGACACCCTTGTTGCATGTCCTCAAAGTTGTTATTTTCAGGTAGAATAAAAAAATGGCAGGATTTAGGACACTATACACTTAAATGAGAAAACTAACTCTTCATTCCACCTAGGTAATCTTATTATAATTAATTTAAGAATTCTGGGATGGTTTTATGATACCTCTTGTTTCTGTTCCTCTAGAAAAGATTTTGCTTGTGTATGCATTTCAGGGGTCATAGGTTATATGTTTATATATTATTTAATCTGATAAGGTGATATAATTTTATTGTATTGCTATTCTGAATGCTTATCAGTTCTATATCTTGTCATTGCTTTTATGCTTTAAATTTTAAACTAGCACGACAAGCACACTGTCTGGTAGAAAATACTACCTGGTGTGTCTCAGTATGGCTTATTCTGATGATGGAAGTCTTATGGATTATTCTGCTGATGAGACCCAGTTGGGTTGGTCTGTGTCTGGGACTCCCAGCCTCACTCTCCGTCACGTCCGCACACATGTTCCAGTCAACTCCCAAATACCCATGGAATGGTGGGCGTGATCGTGAAGAACTTGAAATTTCAGTATAGCCTTGATATTGTTATCCCATTGCTCCATATCTTACTATACATTAATATTTTATTTGTATATTAAGGTATAAATCATTGTCAAAGCCATAGCCATGGTCAACTGAAGGAAAATCTCTGATGGAGGGGGCCAGTCATTCCCACAAATGATAACATGTAACCAGTGCTAAAAAACCACTGTGTGGGTCCCGTCGGTAGTTGGCCTCTAAGTGTGTATCAAATGGCATGCAGTGTAAAATACATGTATTCTCAGGAGCAAATTAGACTTGAGATTTCTTTTTTTTTTTTGGAGACAGAGCCTCAAGCTGTTACCCTGGAGAGAGTGCCGTGGCATCACAGCTCACAGCAAACCTCCAATTCCTGGGCTCAAGCAAGTCTCCTGCCTCCGCCTCCCAAGTAGCTGGGACTACAGGCACCCGCCACAGCGCCCGGCCATTTTTTGGTTGCAGCCGTCATTGTTGTTTGGCGGGCCCGAGCTGGATTCGAACCCGCCAGCTCAGGTGTACATGGCTGGCACCTTAGCCCGTTAAGCCACAGGCGCCAAGCCAAGACTTGAGATTTCAATTTTAAAATGCATCACATTTTTACTTTTTCTGCAAAAACTATCAATAATTACAAATGCTATTTGTTTTTGGTTTTTTTTTCTGATGTGGCTTCTTAACTATACTACATGTATTATAATACAAAAGTACAAATGTTTCGCAAAAGTTCCACAAATCTGCTTCAGCCCCAAGCAGAAATGGCTAAATTTCCACCAACTATAAGTATTTCATTCTATACTCCAGAGGTTTTGTTAGGAAATGAATACCGAGTCAGTGGCTCCATGCCCAGGCCCTTCCTTGTCTCATCACCTTGAATTCTGTCACCAGTGATCACTCTCTGAGAATGGAATGTAATAGAATTCACTGTGCATTCTGTACTTCCTCTTTCTCCATCTGTGGCCAGAGGCAGAGTTCCTTGGTGACTGAGGCCTCATCGATGAAAGTGACATGGGTCCCACAGAATAGGAGAGGCATTGCATTTTAACTCCGGAAGAAATAAACTTCTGTGACTTTAAGCTACTAAGATTTGGGGATTTATTTATCCAAGAAGTTAGTATTTTCTTAACAATACTCAACTTCATATCTCCCTTTCTGCCACACAGCACTTTTATTAAATATTGCTAAGAAATTTATAAAATCTAAATCATAACCTGCTTAAAAGGACAATTAAAATTACATGCACAAAGTACCGTAATAGTTCCTTATTTTTTTGAGGAATGCAAAGTGATTTATAACAGATAAAGTTGAAACCTGCTAAAACCAACTAAACTGATTGACTTACCTATATGTTATATATTCTAATTAACATTAGATGTGCAAATTTAATTATGTTATTCATCAGTTTCCTGGAATTTACTTTTAAATTTTAGAACATTACAGGGGTATAAATGTTGTTGTTCTGTGGATTGCTCAAATCAGAGTCATGTGTGCCTGTCACCTGGACCGTGTGCCCTGTGTCCACGGGGCATGATTTCACCCTTGCATCCTCCCTCACCTACTTGATTTTCTATTTTGAGGTTTATCTCCATCTATGAACCTTATTGATGATCCGTCAGTTCCAATATTATAGCAAGTACATGTGGTATTGCTTTTCCACCCTTGCGCTACTTCACTTAGGAGAGTGGTCTCCAGTCCCATCCAGAGAGGAAAAGCCACCTGTGCACTCTCAGCGTGACTGCAAACAAGTGCAGCCTCTTTGGAAAACAGCATAGAGATTCCACAAAATTTGCTCCAGCCATCCTTCTATGGGTGATTACCCAAAGGGGGAAAAAATCATTTTATTAAAAAGACACCTGCACTAGAATGTTTACAGCAATTCAGTTACAATCACGGAGACATGGGATCAGCCCAAGAGCCCACCAAGTCAAGAGCAAATTAACAAAATGTGATACACAATCACCATGGAGTATTACTGAGCCATGAAAACTAAATTTAAACATTTAAAAATATATTTTTAATTTATAAAAGAAATTTATGTTTAATTTAAAAATACAGAATATTCAGATAAGTTTGAAAAGAGTTTTAGACTTTTACAAGTTCAGACTGCCAAATTTGCTTACAAGTATAATGAAAGAAAAGTAGAAAAAAATGTAAGTTCTAAATTCATAAGAGCTTAAACATTTGAAATAAGAAAAACCACTGAATTTGGGTCAAAGAAGTTAGAATAGTATGAAAAAGAAAAAATATATATAACATATGGAATTTAAAAAATTAAGCTTAAATAATGATTTGGGGGGTCAGGAACCTCCCTAGAAATTTTATAAGTATTAAAATACAAAATATAGTGCTATAAATAGGTCCAAATATGAACAATTTCACTAAGTGTTCGTGGGCTAACAGTTTCCATTAACAGATCAAGATTTTAATCAAACAGGGCAGCGCCTGTGGCTCAAAGGAGTAGGGTGCTGGCCCCATATGCCAGAGGTGGTGGGTTCAAACCCAGCCCCAGCCAAAAAAAAAGAGATCAAGATTTTTCAGAGTAGATAAAAATAAGTTCAATTCTTTTCTGTTTTCAAGTCATAGCTATAAATCCCAAGAGAACAGAGCTCACAAAAAATAGATAAGATGTATCGTACAAATAGTAACTAAAATTAAGCTGATATAGTACTACATATATCAATATCACTCCTAAGAGAACTTAAATCGAAAAGATTAATACTGATAGGGATTTACTTTTCAGTTTTTTCTATTATGATAAAAGATTCAATTGCTCAAAATGATAACTCCATTTTCAAACTCTGTGAATCTACACAGATTTATAAGGAGAACTACCATCATAACAACTCCAATTGGATATTTTAATATATAGGTACAGAAAAAAAAGTAAGCAAAAATACAGATGATATGAACATGATAAATACAAATCATGGTTAACTGAGTTTTACGTCCATCTATGCACCTAAATTATAATTTATGTAGAGCACTGCATTTAACAAATGCAGATGACTCATTTTTCAAGCACACATAGAACATTTACAAAAAATGGAACATACAGTGCTTAACAAATTGGTCTTAACTGATTTCAAAGAATTTAAATCATACAATACATTTTACTTCCATGTAATTAAGGTGAAAGCTCAGTAACAAAAATATATCTAGCAAGCATCTATTCTGAAAAATAAAGAATCACACATTTAAATAATCCATGGATCCAAGTAGAAATAATAAAGTACAAATACTTAGAAATGGATTACTATCATAACATGGCAATGGTTGGAGGCTGAAGTACTGCTCTCAGAAAAATGTACAACCTCAAATAATTTGACTAGAAATGAACAAAAGCTAAATGTTAGTGCAAAATAATACATTATGAAAAGTTACAAAGAGTTTAGCACAACAATCTCAAAGAATATAAGATGTAAAAAATAATGGGGATAGAAGCAGAAATTAAGAAACATTTCTCAAAAGAAAATTTGTACTAGAAGGGATTGGCAGAACTAAAATGTGGTTCTCTGAAAAGACCAATAAGAGTGACAAATCTTCATCTAATTTGATAATATAGAAAAGAGGCATAATAACTGTCACCAAGAATAAAAAAAGGTACAGCATTGTAAATTCAGACAAAATTAGAAACAATATAAAATTATTTCTAGCACCATGGCAAAAAAATCATGATTTAGATAAAATGTAGGGGGGGGGAACCAGAGAGTAAATAAACAAGATTTACCATGAAAGAAACAGGCCAGTTCCTAAGTAGTCCCAAAGGTGCGTTTTCCCAGAGCAGAGGAGCGGCTCCCCCAAAGGACAGGCGGACCCTCCCTCTGCCTTCCCCAGAGCAGGACGGTGAGTGCAGTAGCATCAGACTGAAATCAATCTTTATTGTATTAAGTCACCAAAATTAAAGGATTCATTTGTTAGAAAAAAAAATCTATACCTTGCTTAAGCTACCGACGATCTGGTTTTCTGTTGCCTGTGACAGTTCAGTCCGGCAGGGGCCCAGATGACCCCGCAGTGCGAGGGGCTCAGCCCCGTCTGCCCCGTCTGCGGTCTGCGCGGTCCTCTCCTTTAAGGTTTTTGCTCTTTCGTCCTTGACAATGGCGTTTATTTGCATGTTTGCAAGATGACAGCTGGTGGTCCAGCAGACATGAGAAGAAACGTAAAGGAGGTGAGGTCAAGGAGACAAACCAACGGATGCATTCTCCTTTAAAGCATTTTAAGAAGATTCAACCTATTCACTTTTTGGGGTTTTTTTGGCGTTGTAAAGTCTCCAGCCCAGGGTTTTCTAACTGTTCAGTTGTGCAACGCTGTCTAACTTGAGAGCATTTTCATCACCTGAAAAAGAAACCTCATGCCCGCTGACTTCTTTTTAAACTTCAATGCCCCATCTTCATCATGTGGTCATGTTTATCTGAACAGGAGAAAGAAATGCCACATTTTAGCGGCACACATCCCATCCAAATGAAATCGGTGTTTCTCATGTGAAGAAGGGGAGGAAGGAGTCTGGATAGGCTGTACCAAGTGGCATTTTCTAACATGCTTCGGGGAGAAGGGCCCCGTGTCAGCCACCGTGTGTGTATCGTAGTCAGTAGCAAACGGAACACACTATGAATAAAACCTACGGTAATTTCAGAGATTAGATGGACAGCTTCAGATGTATCTAGATTTGAAGTTACTAAAACCACAACTTCAGCTCATGATATTTGTTTACTTCCTAATACTAATTTGCTGTTTATAGAGGGTCACAGATAGTGTCAGAAAAATCCACTTTAAAATATGAGTTTTAACACCTTTTATAAAGAACCTCTCTGAGGCTTATTTTTCTCATTTAGAAACGAGGGAGAGCCAGGTGTGGTGACTCACACCTGCAATCCAAGCACTCTGCGAGGCCAAGGCAGGAGGACCACTTGAGCTCAGGGGTTTGAGACCAGCCAGATCAAGGCTCCATCTCTCCTAAAAATAGAAAAAACTAGCTGCGTGTTTTGGCAGGCACATGTAGTCCCAGCTACTTGGGAGGCTGAGGCAAGTAGGGGTCACATGAGCCCAAGAGTTTGAGTTTGAGGTGAGCTGTGATGCCACCATAGGTTGCGACCCCTATGGCCCTTGTCTTGGTCGCCAGCGTGACACGGCTTTGAAGTACAAGCTTGCGGGAGGTGGGCTAACCTTAAGTGCAGGGTAGCCCCGAGCCCTCCCCCCAATGGCTAGTTATTAAGGTTATACACAACAGGTGTGGAGAGTTAAGGTAATTACATATGAGGGCTGCATGCATAAGGATTGCCACGTGCTCTCCTCACCTGTTCTTCCCCCACACACCCCCATGAAGAACTACTAAGCATAAATGTTTAACACACGCTTACTAGTGAGTGACCAACCTTATCTCATTCCGGAACACTGAGTTACTCGGGGGATTGCCCCCAAGTCAGGAAATGTCTCTAGGCTTGCCAGGAGACTGTCCTGTTCTCAGCATTTCCTTTTAATGTGATAAGAATCATTAACTGTCCTTTGCAAGCATGGTGTCCATTCCTCTACAACCGTACTCTATCCAAGGTAACAGAGTGAGACTCTCTCTCAAAAATAAATTAAATTAAATTAAAAATTAAAAAACAAGGTAATAAAACATACTTAAAAGGTCTAGAGTTATAATTAAAAATGGCAATATTGGCAAAGATTTTTAAGAAAACGCCTAACACATGTAAAGTTAAGTTAAGAGACAGTCACATTCTTTTTAAGCATTACACCCATATCAGAGAGCAGAAGACATTTGTCTTTTTTCTACACAATTATTTGACCCAAAATTGTTGGTTGAGAATAAAATAGTTATCATCATCATTATTATTATTGTTATTAGAAAATCTGAGTGAAAAAGTGAATTGTTGTTTCTTATACTTTTCATAAAGGCAAAATTTTACACCAGAATAAATACTGGCATTCAGAGTTATTTATTTCATATCCCTTCTCAAGACAGAAAGTAATTAAGCACTCACAAATGAGAATAGACTATATATATTATGCAGCCTATTCAATAACAAGATGACCACAGAGAAGGTCTATTTTTAAAATTTTTTACCAGGAGAAAAATATATATTTATGTCTAATTTAAATTCCATATGCTGCAATTGCAATTTATTTGTTCCTTGTATATTCTCAGTGGAACAGGAAAACAGGTGGTCTCACTATCAGTGTAAGAAAACAAACACATCACCTGTATAAAACAAGAAATACGTATAATAACCTTGCTTTTGTATGTGAAGAATTGAATAACATATTGGTATGGAGATAATAGCTGTCTTCCTACTATATTTAACATTTTAAGAAGGTTTTTAATCATTGACTTCATAAAAAATCTAAAATCACTACACAAACACCAATGAAAATAGGTTCAAATAGTGGAACAAGCAGTTGCAAGTCTTTTCTAATAGGGTAAGAGAGTCAGCAATCTTTGAAAATTTATTTATCCTCTTGGACCCAAGGGATGCTCAGGTAATTGAAAAAAAAAAAAAAAACAACACAGTAAGACTGGGTTTCTAATGGCTCAGCAATGCGGCAAATGTGAAAACACTGAAACTGTAGTTAAATAATTACGGCACATTGCTTAGTGAGCATAAACATAATGGTGGCACCTCACAACTTTTTAAAGATTTTTTGTCAAGCTCTTACACAAAATGGAGCAGGCTTTTATGTAAAGTTTAGGAATTATAATTCACCATTTAATTTATATATTTGCCTACTGCTATAAAATCAAGCTAATCTGTTTAGCTTTTGACAATGTAATGTATTTTCCATATTCTAGCATAACCATTTTTCTTCTGAAATGCAATTTAATAGATGAGTTACATTAATTGAAATCCATGTGATTTATCACAAGAGAGCTCCGGACACTTGCTGGCTTAGATGGCATTCTTTGGTAAAGTAAGAAATTCATTTTTATGTGCTTGTTTCTAACCACCACAGGTATTTTTATTACAAATAATTTTTAATAAAATTATTGAAAAAAATTCATTGTCTAAACACAGGGAAAAAAATGGAGATCTTTGAGAGCAAAACCTATACAAGAAAATACAAAGCCAGGAGAAGGAGATAAAATCATGAGAAGATAAGATACAAAAATATGGAAATAGGAAAGCAAGACAAAAAAAGAAAATCTTGGGAAAGGCCCGTGTCATGGGTGGTAAGGAAGAGGAAGAAGCATGGAAGCAAATGAGTGAAGATGGAACATAGGGAGAAATTAGATCTAATATTGTTCCATGGGCTAAGTGTTCAGAGGGTGAAATGGTCGCTATGTATAGAGTTTGGAGAGAATTAGAAGAAAGAAAGGGATTGAAGATCGTAGATGAGTAAGCTGTTGGTGAACTTTGTCAGGGTTCTTTGGTAAATTAGAATATAACATACACCAGTGAGTTCAAAAAAAAAAGAAGAAAAAAAAAAACAGCGGCTCTGTCAGAAAGTCCTAGAGATGTTGGGCATAGAAAAATGAAGGCTTGAAAGAAAATCCAAAGTCAACTGCAGAGCATCATTGAAACACACAATTCACCCAGGTGAAAAAGAACTGGGACAGTTCATCTGCTGTCAGAGAGCTTCTGTCCTGCACAGCCTGAGGGTTTAGTCTATGTGGGGATTGGACTGGGCCATGGGGTGCCCAGATATTTGGGTAAGGATTTCCCTGGGCGTGTCTACGAGAACGGTCCTAGATGGTGCCGGCATTTGAATCAGCAGATGAGCAGAGCTGATCACCCTTCCTGATGTGCATGAGCCCCATTCCATCCACTGAAGCCCTGAACAGAAGAAGGCAGAACACGAGAAAATTCACTCTCTCTGCTTGGCTTTACTGGGACATCTGTCTCCTCTTGCCTTGGGAATCCAGCTGGAAGTACGCATTCCACATTCTGAGTCTCCAGCTTGCCAAGTGTGGATCCTGAGACTTCTCAGCCTCCATAAATTGGCTTATGCATGAGCCACTTCCTTATAGTACATATATTAATGTATATAAATACATGTAATGTATGTATATATGGGTGTGTGTTTCTCCAGAGAACCAAGACGAATATAGATTTTGGTCCTGAGAATGATTCCAGAGAGAATAATTTTAAAGATGAGTCTTCTGAATTGGTTATGTAGTTGCTGGAACTGGCTTTTTAATCTGATTGTATTTAAAGATGCTAATGACTTTATTTCTAGTAGTGAAGAGAGCACTGGTGGTTCATGTTATGATCTTGCAACAGAGATAAGCAAACAATCTGCACTGGATGCTCCTGACCAAACACATACAAAAAAGCAAAGAGCTGGGTATTTTCAAACATGGAAAATTCATGAATGTAATGAACTCAGATGATTGCTGTTAAAGTTCCTGAACAAAGAGGTGAAAGAAAAGAATGAACTCAGGGGTTCCCATTCCCAGCACAGGTGCTGGAGAAATAATCTGTAAGTATCAGCGTGTTCCTGAAAGAGTTCCTTTTGTCCCTCAACCCTGTTGAAATCAAAATCAACTCCACTCCACACCTGCCTGAATTACAACACAAGTGGAACTTGAAGCCATGCAGGGTGTTGAACCAAAGGCATTCACAGGGAACACGACCATGTGTGACAACCCAGATGATAAACTGGGGAGGTTGAGCCCCTAACTTCTGACGAGCTTTCTTTGCCAGTGGAAGAGGCCCCCCAGTCCTGGTGAAAGTGGCCTCTCCATTCTCATCTGAGCATTAACCCCACATTTCCTAGGGAAACTCTAATGGTCCCCAGACACAAGTGCCACACAAGACAATTCCAACTCTCCTGAGGTCTCACCTTACAACAGCTCTGGTTTCCTCTAGACCCATAACTAGGCTCGAGCGCAGGCAAGGCCCTGATGGTGAGGTACCAAGCGTGAGCCCCGAGGAGGTCCACTATGCTCCAAAAAAAGGACCATAGTTTTCTATTTTTAGAGACAGAAGTACCATATTAAGGATGTGGGAAAGTGGTGGAAGGAATATATATTTGAATCAGGCTAAATTTACTGACATGGGCTTAGTAAGCAGAGATTCTGCATTTAATGCTGCATTTTGGGAAGACAGGAAGGATTTTAGCAGTGTGCCTGGTTGGTTGGTTAGCACATGGACCAAAAGGTGTGTTAATTAGAAATGCTGGACCTGTCTGGATTTAACTCAGAGGAAGTGGTTCAAAGGTCTAGGGGAGATGGGAGTATTAGAGTGGATTTTATTTTTTTAATTTTTATTTTGAAATATTAATTAAGGGATATAAGTGTACAAAGATATCTCGTGTAATGTTTAAGTTTGTTTACATCATGCCTTCTGGTGGGCCCGTCACGCTTCCTCTCTCCCTGCCCCTTCTCGGTGTCTCAAGTCCTCTGCACCACTCCCCATTGTCCTTCTCTCAGCTCCCACTTGTTAGTGAGAACATGTAGGGTTGGTTTTCCATTCCCAAGACGCCTCACTTAGAATGTTGCTCTTCATTTCCCACCATATTGCTGCAAATAATGCAAAGAATGCATTATTTCATTCTTTTTTATACCTGAGTATTACTAGCACATGAATACTGGATTTTTTATATCCATTCAAGAATTGATAGACATATAGGTTGATTCTACATCTTTGCAACTATGAATTGTACTATGATAAATCATTTGGGTACAGGTGCTTTGACAGAAATGATTTCATTTCCTTTGGGTAGATACCCAGTAGTGGGACTGCTGGGTTGAATGGTAAGTCGACATCTGTTTCTTGGAAGAGTCTCCATAGAGGTTGTATTAATTTCCAGTCCTACCAACAGTGTATACGTACCCTCTCTGAATCCATGTCAGTATTTTCTGACTTTGTTTTCTTTTTGCAGTTTTTGGCTGGGGCTGGGTTTGAACCCTCCAAATCCGGCCTATGGGGCTGGCTCGTCCATACTCATTTGAGCCACAGGCACCGCCCCTGTTTTCTGACTTTTTAATATAGGCCATTCTAATACGGGTAAGGTAATATCTTATTGTCATTTTAATTTGCATTTTCCTGGTGATTAGCAATATGGAGCTTTTTTCCATGTTTGTTGTCCATTTGTCTATATTCTTTTTAAAAACTTCTTTGTCTTTGCCCTCTTTTTGATGGAGTCGTCTGTTTTTTTCTTGTTGATTTATTTGAGTTCTTTGTAAATTCTGGATATCAGTCTTTTGTTGGATACATACTTTGAAAATATTTTTTTCCCATTCTGTAGATTGTCGATTTATTCTGTTGATTATTTCCTTTGCTGTGCAGAAGGTTTTGTATTCCATTAAGTCCCATTTATTTATTTTTGTTGCTGCTATATTTGGCTTTGGGGTCTTAGTCATAAATCCTTTGCTTAAGTCTACGGAGTTTTTTCTACATTTTTTCTAGAATTTTTGCAGTTCCATGCCTTCCATTTAAGCTTCTAATCTGTCTTGAATTGATCTTCGTATATAATGAGAGATTCTTCTGTGTGTGTGTTTCTGGTCTTCCCAGCACCAGTATTGACTAGTACTTCCCTCTCCCAGGGAACATTGTTGTCTGATCTGTCAGCTTTGTTATTTGCCATCGCAGTCCCCACCCCCTGAGAACTGGGCCACAGCACAACAGCATCACTGCTGAGGTCCATCTCCTGTCCCACCCCCTCCCCAGGTCCATGTCTTCAACAATCCTGGTGCCAAAAAAGATTGGGGACGGCTGATTTAAGATACACTCACCCACACTGGCGGGTTCAGAAGACGTGCGCTTCACAGCCCCTGTGAGGGGAGACCTGGCACGGGTAAAGAGCCATGTGGTTGCTCCTCCCTGTAGACCAGACCTGTCAGTGGGGTCTTCAGTCACTGAACTGGGGAACTGGAATCCGGTGGAAGGAATCACATTGTAGAGGGGCACAGGTGAGAGTAACATGAGAATGTGTGGACCCAGCGAGGCAGGTCCCCCTTCACAAGATGAATGGGCCTCATCCAACCACTGAAGCCCGAATGGAACAAAAAGCTCAGAGTAAGAGAGAATTCGTTCCCTGGTCACTGCCTCAGACTAGGACGGATCCCACACCATTAGCCTTCCTGTGTCTCCAGTGTGCAGACTGAGGATCCTGGAACTTCCCAGCACCATAGGGAGTCACTTCCTTATCATAAATCAATCTCTCTCTCTCTCATGTGAGAGATGCCACTGGTGGAAAAACATCGTTTTTAACAAGTATATTATAACTGCATTTATTATCTTAATTCAGTAACACTTTATTCTGAGGCTGTAAAAAAGTAAAACTTAGAGCCCTCAAAGAAAGAAAGAACTCATGTTTAAACTGTAAATAAAAATAGTAATATAATAGAATGTGTGCAGCAAAATTAGTGACTTTTTCATTGTGTCTGTACATACAGGCATGTGTACGTGTAAATGTATACACACACATGCACACATATTCTTATCTTACACATAGTTGAAAGCATTCTGTCATTTTATCAGTTCAGATGTTTAATCTTAAATTTCACGGATGATAATTTGGAGGAAGTACACTTGCCTAAAATACTAGATCTGGTTCTAACCACACAACCTTAAATCACTTAACTGATTTAGCACTTCACGAAGCTGAACTATAGTCCTTAAGGTATTTTTGTATATTAAAATAATTCTATTTTCTGAGTTTTTGCTTTAAAAATTCTCTAAAAATTATGTAACATATTGGGTGATGCCTGTGGCTCAGTGGGTAAGGCGCTGGCCCCATATACCAAGGGTGACGGGTTCAAAACCAACCCCAGCCAAACTGCAACAAAAAAAATAGCCGGGCATTGTAGCGGACACCTGTAGTCCCAACTACTGGGAGGCTGAGGAAGGAGAATTGCCTAAGCCCAGGAGTTGGAGGTTGCTGTGAGCTGTGTGATGCCATAGCACTCTACTGAGGGCGATAAAGTGAGACTCTGTCTCTACAAAAAAAAAAAAAAAAGAACAGAAAAGAAAAAAAATTTACGTAACATATTCAAAATTGCCTTTGTGTTTAGAAACTGCATCAATGGATATAATTTTTTTAAACTGTAAAGTAACCTTTCTAAATCTTCCATTTTAAGGAAGCCTTCAAAAGTGATGACAGGTAATACTGCCTCTCGTATTTATTGGATATAAAGTTGGAGTCTACATTAAATGCACTTAATGCCGTTAATGCATGCCTAGCTTTTTTTTCAATGTGTCACTTGTGATTTTTGTGCAGTGGAAGATATATATAGCGACTAAAAATATAAACCACCTGTTGAGATTTTCACTGCTGAGAAAACCGCATTGTTTAGCTGTTTCTGCAGTGTGCTGTGTGTGTCAATATTGATTTCAGAAAAAGTAATAAAGGCTCCTGTCAAAATAAAATTAAAACCTAAGGCAATTTACTTTGCTGAAGGGGGTCAGCTTTAATAACCATCACCATCTTACCAGAACTGCTGTGCAATTTCATTAACACTGTACTCCAGTCACATATCAGCCAGGTTGACAATCACTGCTTGATTATATGACTGTATAGATTGGTAGGCACAAGCCTCCTTTCTGTGCCCTATATATTTGGGTACATGAGGTTTCTTTCCAATTCAGGGAAAATCCTATTCAAAAAATGAAAATGGTAATAAAGAAACGGTTGGTGCTAAAACAGTTCCTCAACTCTTCCCAGGAATTATGAAACACACGGCAATTTCAGCACATTTTGTGTTTTAATCTATTACTGTTCTTAGGTTAGGTGTCCACTTGAGACCAAAACCAGAAGTATTTCATATGTAAAGAAAAATATAAGAGTTTAGGACACTCAGGAGCTAGGTACTAGGAAGAAAATGTCACTGCCTTTATTCTTGCCTCTTGGATAGAGAACATTCTTTGCTCCAGGTGTTACTTGACAGTTTACAATGACTCACTCAGCGAGTGGACGGCTCACCTGGGGGACGCAGAAGCCAGAGGACCCCGATTGTGGACACTCAACACGTTCATGTTTCTCTGTAATTATTTTCAACTATTAACTAAAAATCTTTTTATGTGAAATTTTTAATAACATTTATAGAATTTATTTTGTTTCAGCAAATAATATCATCCTGGAAGGTGTTCAAAGCAAGCCACAACCCTGAATCTCTTCCGGTAACAAACCCAGTACTGAGGCGTGCTTCTGGTCTACTGACTGTAAGTGTGTGTTTGTGGATTTGAAAGGCAAGCCATAAACCATCTCACATAAGATGTATCTGTAGTTCACAGACCACGCCAACACCGAGATGTGGATTTAAAAGTAAAGGTAGATTTTGTCCATCCCCTCGGCCTGTCACTCCCTGGTGTGCGTACAGCTCAGTGTCGAGGCAGCCTTGCACCCGGACAGCCACATAACCAGTGGGGCATTTCTAGATAACAGCATAACATCTAGCCCAGTGTCTGGCATCCATCAGCTTCCAGAATCTCTGAGGACCATCTCTCACTAATTCTATCATGTATCTCCTCAGTGGGTCACTTGTACTCCAAATGTGTCCAGCCTGCCACTTGGCATCGAACCCTCTTGCGCAGGACGGAGTCTCTGCCAGTCTTTGCTCTGATATATGGGCCTGGTCCCAACTAATCTCTTTAGCTCCAGCTGGAGGTCAAAGACAGCCAGATGAGTCACCTTCATTTCTTCCTGGACTCACGCAGCTGTGCCTGCCCTAAACTGGCTGTCACTGCCCTCTCGAGATTATTAGCACATTGATTAAAAGCTCTGGATATGAAGTAAAACAGATCTTATAAACTATAAGCAAGTATCCTTGTCAGATGCTCAGTTTTCTGTTAAAAGGGAAATGATAATAGGTCCTACCTCAAAGGAATTTGCAATGATTTGGACAGACAAAATTATCAAATCATGAAACTATTCAAAAATAGGTAGCAAGTCCTTAATGATAGTGATATTCACATGGTCTCCTACCTTAAAAAACTCTTTGACTATTAGGACCATTCCAGACTGCTCCAGAAGTTGGACTTCTCCTTGGGTATTGTTATACAAATGACCAAACCTTCTGCTGCTGGTATAAATGGACCCACTGTCTTTCCTTGTCTATCGGTGATGACAACGTTCCCAAGAGTTTTGCCTGCTTCAAACATTTTCTTGTGGGCACTGCTAAAAAAAACATATCTATTCCCTTAACATCTGTAACCAACCAGAGCTCCCTCTGTCACTGCTGTTATTTTAAGTATGGAGACACAGGTGCTGATGGGGGGCAGACGCTCACCTTTCATTTCATCGAAACCTCAGTGCCAGGAAAGCCAGGCCTCCCGCGTATTAAAATTATTGCATTACATTTTTTAAAGGGTGAATTTATTCTTTTGGTTTTGGATGAGTTGGGTAATATTTGAATGGTGGCGCTGTGGCATCACATAAATGGGACTCAAACTCCGGATTTCTTGCTCCAGTAAGAGGCAACCGGTGTCCACATCGGAAGCTGGACACCTCCACAGTGCAGCCCGGAGCCCAGGCCCCACCAGAAGAACCTCTTCAGAACCTTCTGAAAAACAGGATTTGGGTGAGCCTCCCCTGATACAGAAATGCCGAGTTGAGCATGGAGATTAGGAATTCTCTGGATCTACATAAAATTTGTATTTTAAAAACAAAATCTTTTCCTTTTCCTTCTCCCTACACTCAAATTACATGACCGTACCTTCTGCTCATCTTCTTCCATTCTTTCTCAGAAGAGCAAGTGATATTATTTCCTCTTTCTCAAAAAATGAAGAATAAGAAAATAGTTTGGCTCTGATGAAATTCTGTGTCTACTGTTAATTAGTTGTGTGAATTTGGGTGAGCTACGTAGACTCTCTAAGCCAAAATCACCGAATCATGAAAAAAGGGCTATGTTTTAGGGATGATATGACATTCTGTTACGAAATACTTGCTCCAAAGTCTGGACAAAATATACAGTGGCATTATCGTCATTATGGCTGTTACTCTTCCTATCACTACCTATAGATTCATTTGGGATGTGCCCTGGGCAATGTGACCCATTGTTAAGCAAAATCCCGTGCCATAAACTTGATATGCTAGACCTCTTCTGATTTATACAAGACAAACAAGGAAAGAGATTTTTGACTCACTATCTTAAATTTTTTATTTCCAAACTTACATTTCCACACAAATATCCCGTCTTCTACTCTTAAAACTGTCCCAAGTTACTAGCTAGATAACTCACCTGGTTCTCCCGTGTTAGACTTCTGCGTCCTGCGTAGACTGACCGTTTTATCTGGGTACCTTGCTAAACAGGGTTCCAAATCTTACCTTACCATCCAACATTGCACTGGCTTTTTCTTAGCTGTCTATCTGTAGCAAATGCTTTTTATTAAAGATGCAACCATTATTTCCTACCTGTGTGACTTGCCAAATGAAACCAGCACCTTCATTGTCTTCTCCTGAGTGAGCCTTCCCATGCATTTTCCTGCTTCTTCACCATGCCCTTGCCTGAATCCAGGGTAGACCCTATGCCTTTGAGACATTCTCAGATATTAAAAGACCTTGGGTTACATCAAACCCCAAATAGGTCAGTAGCAAAATGTTCAGTCTTACGAAATAATAATTTTTAAAATCCTTCACCTTTTATTTGCAGTTTAACTTCTTCCTCCCTTCAGTTTTGGAAATCTCCAACCAGGAACGGATGCTGTGGTCGTCAGCTTCTTTATTCTCTGCTCCACTAGCACTTTCCTCCCCTCTCACTGGTTGTATTACTACCACTTACAGAATTGAAAGAAGGGAGGTGAAGAAGTTACATGGGTATGGGAAGTTTGTTTCCTGATAGTAATTTTTCTGAACGAGCGTCAGAGACCCCAGGCTGCAGAGCTGACAGAGCTCCTGCTGGCCTCCATGGTGCCTCTGCTGTGCTCTCTGGGGACTCACCTCCAGACAGGCCACTCTCAGCCCCCTTGATTCAGGGCTGCTTCACTTCTCAGTACTCTCAGCTACTCACCTAGCACCTGGCTGTTTGGAATCACCACCAAATCCTTTCCCACTTAGGAATCATAGGAGTCAGTTCCACTGAGGACTCCTAAGCTCCGATAGGGTCATTTAGGATTGAACTTTAAAATAACCTCTGTTTATAGCACAGTTATACATATGATTCATAGAAAACAAAGCCTGTGACTCACTCTCTGTGGGAAGGCATCAATAATCAAACACAGCCTTTCCATCTCATTACGATGTTCCGGGCAAGGCCATACGTCCCCACAGGGATGGAGAAGCCGGAGCTGGCACTCTTGGTAGAGCAAATAAGCTTCTCAAAAAAAAATTTCTCTAATTTCCAGCTGACCTTTTTAACTTTACCACTGCATGCTTTTAACCTGAGTGACCATGAGTCTCATCTTCGCGAAGGTGGACTCACTCTGAAATGTGAGACACAGAAGACATTAAGAACAAACAGTTCCCTTTTAACATTTCCTTAACCAAGCTGGCTTCACCCCAGATCTCCATAGGTATATTCTGGTATCACAGTGAACTTACCGAGATGTGTACATATTAGCTCAAAAGCCATTAACTCCTTTAGTTTAAGAACAAGTGCAGAAATTGGATTAGCAATCTTTTTCTTGCCTTAGATTCATACTTCATTCTGGCTTCCAACTGACTCCCTAAAAAAAAAAAAAAAAAAGAGCAACCTACCCAACCTAATAGGCCAGACTTCTAAAAGGAAGGGAATATTCAAATTAGGTGACTCATTGTAAGAAAGCACTGTTTATGTATTCCAACTCTACAGTTCCAAGCCATTCCGTTACCACACAAGAGCCTTCATTTCTCTGAGCTTTTATTTACACTGCTTTCTTGCCCTACTCTTTTGACTTTTTTTTTTTTTTTTTTGAAACAGTCTCACTTTTTTAAGCACTCAGTAGAGTGCTATGGTGTCACAGCTCACAGCAACCTCCAGCTCTTGGGCTTAGGCAATTCTTTTGCCTCAGTCTCCGAAGTAGCTGGGACCACAGGCACCGGCCACAATGCCCGGTTATTTTTTGCTGCAGTTTGGCCAGGGCAAGGTTTGAACCTGCCACCCTCGGTATATGGGGCCAGTGCCCTACTCGCTGAGCCATTGGCACAGCTCTAATCTTTTGACTTTTGAAGTAACCTTACTCATTCTTCAGGATTCAGGGGAAAAAAAATATTTTGGGGGTGGTGCCTGTGGTGCAAAGGAGAGGGTGCTGGCCCCATATGCTAGAGCTGGTGGGCTCAAACCCAGCCCCGGCCAAAAATGGCAAAAAAATAAAATAAATAAATAAATACTTTCTGCATTTCTTTCTAATATTTTGCAAGACAAAAACATTTCTTCCTAAAACCAATAGTACTTCATATAGTGTACTTTTATGCCAAAAATTTTACTCTTCTAATATAATCATTTGTTTAATGTACTTTGTACTGTATAGATCACCAGATCCTCAAGGGTAGAGACCACATATACCCACCTTCCCATTGCTCATCCCATTGTCCAGCATGTTACAAGGGCTTTGTGGGACATTTGAATATTTAAGTTATTCGATGTCTTGATTATATATATATATGTATATATATAATGCTGTCATGTGACCATTACTGTTTTTCATTCTAAAACGTAAGTGAGAGCTTGAAAGCAGTGTAAGGAGAGGACTCAGAAAAAAACTCTAGTGGAATTTAGTTCATTACACTTGAATAGAAAGCTATTTTGGCTTTTACTAGTTCTTTTCTCCTTTTTACTTTGTGAGATGATTCCATGCTAACCATTGCCAATGTTTTCTCTGAGTCATTAAAGTTTATTGGAAGAAACTTACAGCTTTCCATTGTTTCTACACTAGAAAGGCAAGTTATCTTCTTAAAGTAGATTGACATTGGCAATTGCCCAGTATGAATATTGGCAGTTCACTATCGTCTGGAGACCTTGAGTCAGCAGATAAATATTTCCAAATGCATTTATTCTTACTGCAGAAGAAAAAAGCTGTAGGGAACTCTTGATTGCAAATGATTCTAGTTTACTAAAGACAGACTGTGCCATTAATGATCATGTTTTATTGAAAGCGCTCATTATGTTGAATACAAAATCCTTTCTGAGAAAGTTCAAGTCAGATGTTAGTGTTTGCTAAAAAAAAAAAAAAAAAAAAAACTTTTTAAAAGTCAAAAAACTAAATCAAAAAAATTTTATTATTTATAAAATTATGTATTTCTGAAGGACACAAAAAGTAGGTCAATCTTTGGTCTCAGACAGCTTCTGAAACAGTATTATAGCTTTCAAATTCATTATTTCAGGCTCAGTCCCTTCAATAAAGTAGCATTTGTTGTATTCCTACTAAATGAAAAAAAATTGCATTCAATGCATTCTTGAGGTGGTAGGTTGAAGTATAAAATAAATACTTTCTCTTGAGAATTCTCAATAGGGAAAAATATGCAAATACCCCAAATAATTAAAATAAAATAAAATAGGTGACTTAGTGTTTAGTACGTAGAAAAGTTACAGATGTGAAGAGAGATTCAATATGAAATACAATCACAAAGGAAGATAATAATAAATAAATAAAAGTTGGCCTAGGGGAGTTCTGGTTCCAAAACAGTGAAAGAAAGCAAGTTAACTTTAGTCCCCCCTCAAACCAAAACAAGAAATATTCCAAACTCAAACATGAGGATGAGACAGGTCACAGTTCCTGGGGGTCTATGAAGCGAAAACATTGAGCAAATGGGAAGAGAGTCAGACTTCCACACCACAATGCCCCTTTCACCAATCCTCCCAGCACCAAGCATGTTAAAAATTTCCCCACATCTCATGTTTTGCAAACTGGAAAAAGTGAAACTGAAATGAACAACCAGCTTCCCCACCATTTGGGGGAGCTTAGTGGAAGAACTGTCTTTGCTTTAACACACAGGAAGCATCAGGATTAAAGAAGAATATCATTAAAAACACCACAGACAAAAATGTAAGGCATGACTACCATTACCAGCCCTGGTAATTGTGCTCTTAACTCAGCCAATGGAGATTCCACGTCAGAGTCACTGTTCAGCTGCACCACGCTGTGAGAGATTCAGTCCACAGGTCCCCTGGGCCTGGACCACTGGTCAGCCTCATATGGTACCAGAAGATCCCTTAGATCCACCCCCATTCAGAACAAATGTCATTCTGAATATTTAGTTAAACTAAGACAAACCCGGGCTTAATATGCTATTTGTATATAAAAGGAGGCAGTGAGTTAGTGGGAGAAAGGAAATAAAGGGAGAGAGAGACAGAGACAGAGAAAGGGAAGAAAGAAAGAAAATCAGCAGAGAAATTACAAAGAGTCTCTAATCAAATATAGCCAACAGAAAGAAAGCCATACTCAAAGACTGAAAAAATGACAAGTTTTAAAATGCACAGATATATTGACAAGAAACAACAGTGAGCAGAGAACCATGATGTAATGAAGGGACAAAGCAAGGAACCGGTGACCAGGCTAAACAAGATGGCAAGATGTGAACTCTTCAACTCTCTGACCAGGAACACAAAGTGGTCATTTTAAGGAAACTCAGTGATCTCCAAGAAAACATGGAAAAATAATTCATAAATTTATCAGGGAAATTCAATAGAGAAATTGAAATAATGAAAAGTAAAATCGAACAAATTTTAAAAGTAAAAAATATAATTGCTGAGCTAAAAACGCCTTAGAGGTGCTCACCAACAGGATGCCTGAGGAAAGAACCAAAGTTAAAGGACAAGCTATTTGAAATACACTGAAGAGGGAAAAAAATAAAGAAAGAAACAAGAAAAGCAACAAAAAACACCTGTAAAGCAAAGACAATTCCCACAAAAGACCAAATCTTAGACTTATTGGTATCCAGCAAGAGCAAGGTGCATAAAGTCTATTAAAAAAAAAAAAAAAAAAAAACAGAGCGTTTTACAGAATTTGAGAAAGAGGCAGCCATCCAGGAACATGAAGGTCAAGGTGGACCAAACAGACTCAGCATAAATAAAGCAAACCCAAGATATATAATGACACTCTTAGAGGTCAAGGACAAAGAGAGGATTCTAAACAGTAAGATAAAATCAACAAGTAACAGGTAAAGGAGCTCTAATCTGGCTGGCAACAGGTTGCTCAATGGAAACAGTACAGGCCAGGAGACAATGGGATGACATTTTCAAAGTGAAGAAAAAACACTGAAATCCAAAAATATACAACCCAGCAAAGCTATCCATCAAATATGAAGGAGAGAAAAGTCTTTCCTAGGAAAACAAGAGCTAACAGAATTTACCACCTCCAGATTGTCTTAAAAGAAAACCTAAAGGGAGTTCTTAAATTTTGAACAAAACCAAACAAACAGTAAAAATTAACACACAAAAATAAAGTATTTGAATTTATAAAATCCACTGGTAATATCTAGCACATAGACACCCCCACAACTCTAGAATACTATAATTGTAGTGTAGAAACCCCTCATAACCCCAAGATAAAGCCCAAAGGACAAATCTATCAAAAGCTTAAGAAATAACCTGTATAAAAATAGTAACTTGAGATATTAAATCAAAATTTAGGAGGATAGAATTAAAGTGTAGCATTTTCAAGATTGTTTTCCTTTGTGTTTGTTTTTATACTTTTGTTTGTGACCCAAAGTAAGTTGTAATCTTTTTAAAATACTCATAGGGAGAAGCCAAGATGGCCACCTAGAGATGTCGCTTGTGGACAGTCCCAGCTGGAAAGTAGAATATTGGACTGAAGAGGGGGAAAGTGGGTCAGCTCAGGTATAGATTGTCGCAGCCCCTATGGCCCTGGTCTCATAGCAGAAAGGAACCAGTCTTGACGCCGATTAGAAGTACAAACTTGAAGGAGGTGAGCTAACCTTGATTGCAGGATAGGCCAAAGCAACCTCCACAGTAGCCTTTTATTGAGACAGCACAAGACAGGCGAGGGGAGTATTAGACAATGACTACATGCCCGTGGGTCGGGCTCTTTCTCCACACAGAGCACCTGTGGACAAATTGCCTGATGGTCTGCTCCCCAGCTACAAATCAACTTGCTCAGAGGTCATCTGGCTCTTGGTGTCCTCTATAGTGGATCACAGGGAAAGGTAACAGACACATCTGGGGACCCCAACAAGACAAGCTGGGTTTATGAGGAACATACCCTAAAACCACATGTGATAGACTCACAGTTACCATTATAATGAATGGGAAAATTTTTAAAACCTTTCCTCTAAGATCTGGAATAAGACAAGATGAGTATGCCCAATTTTACCACTTTTATTGAATATAATATTAGAATCCTGGCCAGATAAATTAGAAGAAAGAAATAAATAACGGGATTCCAAGTTAGAAAGGAATAAATCAAATTATCTTTGTTCACTGAAGACTTGATTTTATGTGTACAAAAACCTAAAGATTCCATCGAAAAAATGTTACAACTGACAAAAGTTAGTAAATTTCAGAATATAAAATCAGTAGACAAAAATTATCAGCACTTATTTATGCTAACATGAACAATCTGGAAAAGAATCCAAGTAAGAAATCCCATTTGTAATATTATAACTACATAGAATATAAGCTACCTATGAATTAATTTAACCAAAGAAACCAAAGCTCTCTACAATGAAAACCTTAACAGTGATGAAAGAAGTTAAGGAGGGTAAAAAAGTGGATAGATACTTCATGCTCATGGATTAGAAGAACTTAGATTTCTTAAATTACAATTCTAACCAAATCAATTTAAAGATTCAATGTTAATCCTCACCAAAAGCCATTGGCATTCTTCTCAGAAATAGAAAAAACAATCACAAAATTTATATGGTATTACACAGACTCTGAAGTGCCAAAGCAATCCTGAATAAAATGAACAGAGCTGGAGAAACTACACTGCCTGACTCCAAAATATACTACAAATCTTTAGGAACAAATCAGCAGGCCATAAATCTACACATTTACAACCAGCTCACTTTCAAGAAAGGCACCAAGAATATACAATGTGGAAAGAACAGTCTTGTCAATGAATTGTGCTAGGAAAACCAGAGAACCATAAGGTAAGAGTGAAACTAAGCCCCTATTTATCACCAAATATAAAAAAATGAATTAAGGAAAAATCTAGCACCTGATCTGGAAATTACTAGAAGAAAACATTGGCAAAATGCTTCACAACAGTGAAGTGGGCACAGATATTTAGTGTAAGATCTCACAAACAACTTAAGAAAAATAGACAGATGGGATTACACCAAGCTAAAAAGCAAACAAAACAATCAGCAAAGTGAAAGGAAAATCCAAAGAATGGAAAAAGAGATTTGCAAACCCCCGGCTGGCAAGGATTGCTGACCAGAATATATAAGGAACTCAAACTACTCAATGGAATATAGACTACTCAACTAAAAAGATGCAAGAAATGTGAGTACAGGTTTCTCAAAAGAAAATACACACATGGCCACCAAGTATGTGAAAAATTCTCACCATGGCTGATCATCAGGGCAATGGAATTCAAAGGCACAAGGACATATTATGTCACTCACCCCAGTAAAAGTGACTTTTATCAGAAAAACAGGGAATAATGGACATTGGTGAGGATGTGTAGAAAGGGGACCGCTCATATGCTGTGGGTGGAAATGAAAATTCGTACAGCTGGGAAACTATAAGGACGATCCTCCAAAACTGAACATAGAACCACCATGTGATCCAACAATCCCATTATTGGTTATATATACAAAAGAAAGGAAATCAATATATCAAAAGATATTTGTGCTACCAGGTCTGTTGAAGCACTATTTACGATAGCCAAAAGATGGAATCACCATATACAGAAACACGTGCATGTATATACACTCACACATATATACACACATATACAGAGACACATACATACACACACATATATACACACACACACACATATATATACACACATTTATACACACATATACACACACACACATACATACACATGTATATGCACACACAATGTATATATGTATATTCCATATATATGTATTGTATATATCCCATTGTTATATGTTTATATGTATAACACACAATTGTCCAATCATAAAAAAGAATGAAGGCCTGTCATTCACAGCAACATAACTTGAGGTTATTGTCTTAAGTTATCTTCTCACAGATCTGTGGGAGCTAAAGAAGTTGATGCCATGAAGACAGAGGATATATTGGTGGTTCCCAGAGGCCAAGAAGGAAAGGGAGGAGGCCAGACCAAGAAAGGTTGATGAATGAGTACAAAACATAGTTTGATAGAAGACACAGCCTTCTGTTCATTTTCTACAGTGTGTCAATAGTTTACATTAATTTGTTGTATATTTCAAAATGGCTGGAAGAGAATAATTTGAATGTTTGTAGTATAAAGAAAAGACAAATATTTAAGGTGGTGAAGATCTTAATGGCACTAATTTGATTTTTATATAGAACATGAATATATTAAATTACCATATGTAACCCCCAAATATATACATCTATTGTATATCAACAGAAAAATGAAATAATGAAAAATTAAAAGTTTAGCCAGAAAAATAAGAATAATTTAAATAGAGGCATAGGGATGACTCTTCTTATCCTCCCGGCCATTTCCATTCTACACATTTATCATAGTCTATTGAGGGAGTCATGTGTAGCACCATAAAGTAATAATCATCTCATACGGATGCATCTGAAGGTGTTGACGTACTCAAAAGAAAATTAATTTCTACTGCCATTGGAGAGAATTTGTTCTTAAATGCAGAAAAGTAGCAGAATTATAACTTTTTGGCATTGCAAAATTTAACTTTTTAGTTATTTTTTTTTTTTAAATCACATGGTCTCCATATGACAGAGCTCACCCATGGCTTTGATATTGGAATTCTAGCACTATCACCTTTCCTGTGACACCAAGAGCCCCTTATGAAGAAAACTACCCTCCCACAGACCTGCTACGGCCTCCCGCTCTAAGCATCCAGGCTCCAAACGGTCACCTTGCATCACCTTCATCTGTGCTGATGGAAATTTATGTGAGCAAGGCAAGGCATCTGACCCAATGGGAACCAACACAAATGTATGGCTTGGCTTGCTGTGAAAAGCTGCAACTGGGGTCTGCATTGTTACTGAAGTAATAGCATTTCTTCTTTTGAAATGTTTGCAAAAAATGACTAATAAATAAAAAGAAAATAATTAAACATAAAAGGTAAGGGGACACAGTTGAGTGACATCACTACAAGGCATCTGATCAAATCCTTACAGATTTCTGCTACTGAGTCACTGGAACTGACTTGGGTTGACTGTTGTTTCTTCATGACCACGATCATGAATGTTCCTCAGTCAATGATGTCTACATGTACATGATCTTTACATGGATCCCCATGAATTCACACTCCACTTACTTCAGTGACACACAGGCGCTGACCCCTTGCTCAAGCATCAGCTACAGTCAAGGGTTACTGAATGTGCACTGGAGGTCTCAAGGGCTTCTCTGTGGTTTATCCTCTGAAATACATCCTACTCTCCTAACTTACCTTCACGTAGATAACATGCATTTATTTATCCACTAGGACTTGGTTCAGATGCACATTTATGGTGAAGGCTTTTTAACCACTACAAAAATGCTTAACGTGCCTTCTGAAGACTCTTCTTATCCTCCCGGCCATTTCCATTCTGCACATTTATCACAGTCTATTGTATGAGCCAGTAAATATCTTTTCCCATTACACTGAGCTTTTTGTGAACAATTACACTACTGGAATCATTTTTATATTTCTGGGGATTACACAGCAGTGCCTGACTCATGGTAGACACTCAAAAATTATTGGGTAAATAAAACTGGTGATGCCTTTAAGCATTCAAATATTTGAAATCTGGGAAGTAAGTTAAAAGTCATGAGATAAATTTTATTTGACTCTACTGCAGAGATTATTTACTTTGCTCTAGAGGAGTTTGAAAATGATAACAGTAATTAATAATGGAATAAGGAAAAACTATTAAAATAATTTATCTCATGGAGTTTGTCAAATAAGTACTGAGTTGAAGTAGGAGATAGATACATCATGAGTTTCTCAAATGATAGAATAAATATAATACAGCATTAACGTGGAAATAATGTATGACAGAAAAGTTATTATGAGTTCTTCTGAGTCTGAACTATATTATCACCACAAATTTACATTCTAATAAACTTATGAACTTCTGAGTCTGAACTATGTTATCACCACAAATTTACATTCCAACAGAACTTATGAAAATGTAAACTAGATTTATGACAGAAAAAAATAGATAACCAATTCACTAGATTCTCTGAAATGATACATGCTGCTTTAGCTCATTTCTAAATGGTTCTAAAAATCGTATATTTTTGAGCCCTAGTCCTAAACTTTTGTATCTGTAGGAGACTTATGAAAGTATTAAGAAGATTTAAAGTGTTTCTGTGGCTGATGTATCCGTTTTAGATAGTGGAAGGAATGGTTTCAAACATTTTAATAAAAATCTTTAATGTGAGACTTATTCCTCACGAATACACGTATAGAATTTTGTAGTTTTTTGAATTTGTTTTTTCCCTAATGCACAGGGAACTGAATGCTGAATGGTGCAGTGAACTTGAACCTGACGTTCCTCAACTGCCAGGCCCCTCCCGCCCGGTCACAGCCTCTCCACGTGACTGGCTCACGTCTCATTCCCACGTTCCCATCCATCACAGTCTTTGGCTCACGTCACTTTCCTCCCATTGGACGACTGTCCTGGGAGCTAACCAATGGTGAGCTGCTAATGAGGCAGCTTGAAGAGCAGCTGGGGACGTGCAGTTGCAGATTAGGGTCAAGGCCGGAAGAGGAATGGATGAGACGGACAGAGCCTGAATCACTGCCAGTAAGCGGTTCTATTATCCGGCTGAGGCAGGACGTTCATTACCATCTCTTGTAACATAATTTGGGCTCAGTCAAGCGGTCTCTCCTTCTCTTTGGGTTTGCAATTCATGAACCACAAATGGCCCAAAGAGTGCATTGTCCCCGGTGGCTGAGCAACCCTGGGCAGGGGGAAGCTTGGCCGCGATGAATGAGCCATGAAGCCCCTACCGAGAGCACCATGGGGCAGCACCTTGCTTCTTGCAGTTGTGACGTCAGTTGTAGGCACAATGCTGAAATAGTTTTGCATCTCTCTGGAACTACTTTGCTCACTAAGCAAAGATAAAATAAAAACTCCTGTTTATCAGTGGGAGTGCCAGGCCATATGGTAAATAAGATGGAACTTTATAAGAAACAGCCAAACTGGTTCCCCAAGTGGCTGGAAGATGCGCCTCCTACCAACATATGTGGATTCCACATCCCTGCCCCCTGTCAGCACTCAGAATTGGCCACATTCTAAAATTTTAGGCATTCCCTAATGATTGATAGTGTTGAGCATCTTTACATGTGCTTATTTTCATCCATATGTCTTACATTGTGAAGTTTGTTCAAAATTTTCATACATTTATTAATTTAAGGCTGCTTGCTTAAGCCTTGAGAGTTTCTGGGTTCAAGTATTTTGGATTCAAGTCTGTCATGAAAAATGTGATTTGAAAATATTTTTCCCAAGGTGTGGCTTGTCTTATTTTTCTTTTTTCCTTTTCTTTTTTACTCAACATACTCAACATAAAAAGTCTCTAAAACTTTATTTAAAATATTAAATCAGCATGATCAACGGGATATACGCTGTGGTCATAGATAAGAAAACCTAAAATTCTGAAGATGTCAATTCTGCCAAATTAATCTATTCAATAATGCAGTGTCAATAAAAAGCCCCATGTTTGTTGAGGGACTAACAAGCAGATTTTCATAATCAACATAAAAGAACAAATGCTTAAGAATAATTGAGATGTGTTCTATAAGATATCAAGATTAATTGTAAAAAAAAAATTAATAGTAAAGAATGCCAGGCTCTACCCCCAAACTCATCAAATTAGAATCTTAATTTTCATAAACTTCCCAGGTGATTTGAGTACAGTAATAACACTTTATTAAATGAAATCAAAACATTACTAAGCATGAGAAAAAGACTGACAAATTGATGTCTTTAAAATGAAGACCAGCTAAGAGAGAACTGTAAGAGGTGAACAAAGGCTACAAACTGGAAGATGATATTGATAGAATGGCACTTTATAATATTGACTTACTTTCTATAAATGAGGTAAATCTCTTCACTTATTTGATTATACATAATCCCTTTCAAAGAAGTTCTGTTATTTTAATGATTTTCTCCACACATGTCTAGCATATATTTTCAATTGTTTTCTGCTTCTGGTATATAGAAATCTAACCCATTTGTTTTTCTGCCTGAAACTGAACAGAACCAAAGGTACCTTAACTAAGAAAATGCTCAGCAAACTGTGGATTATTCCTACAATAGTAAACTATGTAACAATAAAGACAGACTTCTATGGGATGCTATGGAACAGCACAAACACACTGCTGTATACTGCTTAACCTACAGACAAACTGCAAACAGTATGCTGTGTAACGATAAAAAGAAACTAGTACACCTGGAAAAAAATCTCCTGTTTATCCTTTGCAAAAATCAAATCCTAATTCTGACAGCTAGTATCTCCATGCTAATTTTCTGTAGTTACTGGTGAAACTACTGCTCAGGAACCGAAGTTTGTCTTCCTACAAACATACAGACCCCTGCTTATTGTTTAGACCAAGCTTTACCAAGACCAAGAAAATTTTCTGTTCTATTTTTATTGTTTCCACACATAAAAAATGTATAAAACTTCTCCTGTGTCTTCCTTTTTTCTTTTATCCAAAGCTTACTCTGGAGCAGGATGAATGAGGCTCTTCTCTCCTTGGGCCCCACTCTGGTTGCATTCACTCCCTCGTATCTCTGGATCCAGGGCTCCAGCCCACCTGCCATCTGAATTAATGGAACCATAGTGTCACTGTCTGTGTGCTGTGCTCGGGAAGACCGATGGGTTTGGTGCGACCACAGCAAGGGTAATAATTCAGAGCAGATTAACCAAGGCACAGCGAAAGTACGTGGACACTGAAATAGAGCAAGGGGGAGGCCTCAGCTTTGTTTCAGCGTGACTGATGGACAAGCCTGGATGCTTCTGTCCATGGCAGGTGGATTTTGCATGGCAGCCCACACTTCTACCAAGGGTCAGTTCTACAAGTCACAGGGAAGGTACTGGAATTCAACTTCAGTCCTTGTCAACTTACTAATATGGCTTTAATACAGGTGAGTCTTACATTGTGCTTGCATGATTCAATACACATTGGCTTTCTTTGCTCAGGTGCTAAACTTTATTTTACACACACACACATGCAAGAATGTTTCACATGCCATCGTCTTGCATAAATTTGCATAATTGATCATTTTAATTACTTCCACTTATGCTTTAAAGATCAATTGTCTTATTATTTAGAGTGTAGTATTTGACTTTCAGTGCTCACCCATATAGATCACAGTAAATGACCCATTAGCAAAATCTGCCTCTGATTCTTCCAAAGAATCGCTTTATAAATATGTATACAAAATTCCTTATTTAACATCTAGAAACGGAAAATTGCCTATTGCCTCTTAATAAATTCAGTTCATTTAATATTATGTTTTAGCATATTATCATAATAATAACTTTGATACCTAATAGGAAAAAGCCATTTTTCTGATCAACAACTTCCACATAGTCTTAACAAAGCCTTCTTTACTGAAAGCTAAGTACTAAACATTGAATTTTGTGTGTGTGAAAATGAGTTGATGTTCATAGCAGTTTAAAATATGTATTTTCTTTAACTTAAGTTAATGTGATTGATATGTGGATCCTTGACCTACTAAGATACCTATTTCTTGATGCTAATACAACCTACGTTTTCATTATACGGCCTTTACTCTTGGGAATGTTGAGCAGATTTTTTGAGAATGTGGGAAATAGTTACTTGACTCAAATCTGTGAAGTCTAATCTTATAACATATTTAAAATTATACATACACATGGCCATGGGTAATAATTTTTGGCCTCTCAGATATTTTAGAAACACAGCAGTATTTGTTTCAGATATATACAGATGGCTTTATGAGGTGAAATCATCCATTCTTAATTTGTTCATGAGATGAATTCCAGCCTGTCTCATGCTTCAATTTTTTTTTAATAAAGAGACTACGAATTAAAGTTTAGGGATATAATGGTATTCCTAGGAAATATTTGCCCAGAGTAATTGAACAGAAGGAAAGGAAGGAGGGAGGGAGGGAGGAGACTGAGGGCTTCTTACGACTTTCTGAAGAATTCTGTCCTTAGAAAACTGTTTTGTTGAAGTACAGTGATTGGTAAAGGGTAAGAAAATTTAAAGTCTGAAGCTAAGTCCAGCCTTAATTTCTCACCACCGTGAAGACAGGGAAAAGATTCTGATTTTCTGGCAGTAAATTCAAGTAGAAGGACAATTTCCCAGTGACACTGGCACTACCTGGAAGAAAGGTTGAAAATGAGAACTTGATAAGAGGTAAGTAGAATTGTTTAATATAATGTCTCCCTATTACCCGTAAAATCTTTCATAAAATTACAAAATCCATGGCCTGCTCAGCTGACTTGGCAGTGAGATACTATGAGACACCAATTTCCTTTTTAAGATGTAACCAAGACACTGGTCAGAGGGCTGGGTGCTGTCCACAGGCTGCATATTTTTCCACAGACCCTTGTACTTGGTAAAATTAATAGTAATAATAATATCGGGCAGTACCTGTGGTTCAAAGGAGTAGGGCACCAGCCCCATATAACAGAGGTGTCATGTTCAAACCCAGCCCTGGCCAAAAACTGCAAAAAAACCCAAAAATAAAATAAAAGACTTTCTTTTTAAAAAAAATAAATAGTAATAATAATATCAATGGCCCACGTGTATTTACTTTTTACTATGGACAGGTAGCATGCTAAGGTGCTTCACATACATTCTCACATTTAATCTTCAGCACACATCCCTTCTATGAACAAAGTATTTTCCCATTTTCTCCCCAAAAGAAAACAAATGTTTAAAGAGAGCTTAAATAATTTTCTGTAGATCACCTGGCTGTTAAGTTATGGAGTCAAAATTTCAATCCAGGTCATCTGGCTTCACAGCCCTTGCCCTTAACCAGCTTCAGTATAGACAGGTGGGGGGGCAATGTCCCCCCAAGAGGTGCATTTCTTCAGGAGAATAACTAGACCAACAGGGGACTGGTCTTTTGGAAGGAAGCCCTGGGGGTAAAGGACAAATAGAAACTCTAAAATATAAAGAAGGATGACCATAAACCAAAGCATGTTTTAACATTATAATTCTTTCATCAAATATGTTTAGCCACTTAGCTACTAGGGGAGCTCCAGGACTGATTTGTGGAAACTTCTAGAGAATTGGCACACTTGTTAACTTAGCATATGTTTAAAATGTTCTGCAGATATTCCATTTTCCAAGCCTCCCACTCATTTATTTGTACTGGGCTCTCAAGAAATATTTACATGGAAAAATTATTTTCCTGTACATTGTAGAATTTCTAGAAATTAGTAGTGACTTTTTTAAAAATTCCCCATAAAAAAATGGAGACTTTACCTCTTTTATGTTTACATGGATGGAGCTGGAAAATATTCTTCTTAGTAAAGTATCTCAGGAATGAGAAAAAAAATATCCAATGTACTCAGTACTACTGTGAAACCAATTTATAATCACTCACACTTGCATATGAAAAATGAAACACAACTATAGCCCAGGATGAAGGAGGGAAGGGGTGGGGGATGGGAAAGAAGGGGGGTAGTTTGATAGAGGGAGGGTTAATGGTGGGACCACACCTATGGAGCATATTGCACGGGTACAAGTCAAATCTATCAAGTATAGAACACAAATGTCTTAACACTGTGATTAAGTAAATAAGGTGAAAGCTATGTTAATTTGTAGGATGTAAGCACTCCAATTTATATAAATAATCAACACACTAAATCCCACGAAGGCGTAAATGTATCTATGATCTATGTATATGTGACTTAATAAAAAAAGTAAATAATATGAATTGAAAAAAACTAACAAAACCCCTGTATGTTCAAAGATATTCATTGTTTAAAATAATAAAAATTTGAAAGACCTTAAAAAAAAAAAAAGAATTCGAGCTCTTAAGAGGGTTCCCTCCCAGCACCCTGCAAAGCCTCCAGCTGGGAATCTTAAAGCAAATCTCCTTAAACTTGAAGGAATGTATACCAATCTCCTGTGGCTCTATTAAGATGCAATGATGAGTCGGTGTTTTTGTGCAGAGATGTGAGATTTTGCATTTCTTGCAAGCTCTTATGTGACACTGATGATGCAGGTCTGTGGCCCACACTGAATAGCTGAGCCTTGGAGAGGTTGCAAACCTTCTCTTTCCTCTTCAGATATTTAATAACCCCATGCTATGTTCCAGGCTTTGCTGTCACCTGTTCTATGACACTTAACCTAATTTGCTGTGGGACTGGAGCAAGTTATTGATCCTCTGATTCTGAATCTCTGATTCCTCCTCTGTAAAAATGGGCCCATGAGGGTGATACCGCAGGGCTGCTGGATGATCACTGAACAACAACGGTAGCAGCAAAGTCAATGGGTAGCATTGATTGAGCCCTCCCTCACTCCGCTCATGCGTTTTACACGCACTGTTTCTTCAATGGTTACACAGTCTTGTGAGGTGGGTGCTACTGAAATGCCCATTTACAGACAAGAAAGAGCAACTGGTGAAGGGATTTGGCAACTGTTGGTGGCCACTCTTCCTGCTCTTAGCTGCTTGCCCGTCCCAGGCACATAGTAGGTCTGCAGTGAGCTGAGCCACTCTGGCCACTGGGGGGCTCTCTCTTATGTGTCTCTAGGACTCTGGTTTCTCAGACTCTGGATTTGCTCCCTGACCCTGGCGTGGATGGAACTTCCAGCAGGCAGGGTCTATCCTTGTAGTGGTGAGGAGATTTTGGGGGGGGCGTTTGCACCCCACCCTATTGACGGCTCTAGGGCCAGCTGCCTGAATTTCTTGGCTAATTGAGCTGGCAATGGAAAAAGGGAGAGGTCTCCCTCGTTGTACCAGTGTCAGGAGAGCGGTCTCCCCACCCACGCCTGAGACTACCCCACAGCACAATTCTGGGCAGGATCCAGGGAGGCCCTGGAGGGGAGCACTGGATTCTTGGGTGGAGCATCCCAGTTGTGGGAGGAGGAGGCAGGTGGTGATAGAAGAGCCTCATGATATTTCCCCTCTGCGGCCACCACTATGCCTGAGATTCCACCATTATTGTAAATGTCTCTGGATCAATATAGCATCGTCTGTACCAACGGTGATGGAACAGTGCGGCAGAGGAAAGCGTCTGGGCTTGATGGTCTGATAGACCCAAGTTTTGTTGGTCTCTGCAACTAGGAGCATGTCCTCTCTGAGCCTCAGTCTGTTCTTATGTTAAATGGGCATCTTTCCTCCTCTCGATGCTGTCACTTGGATCTCTGACAAAAAGCAGGTGAACTTCATGTGGAGGACCTGGCACACAGTAGGCCACACTTCCTGGAGTGGATCTGGCAAAGTGGGTGCACTTCATGTCGTGAACCTGAGATACAGAAGCATGCTGATATGAAGTGCTTTGCACTGAGTAGGTTTGCTTTACGTAGAGCGGCCAACACACAGAGGGAGACTTTATATAGAGCAGCCAGCACCCACTAGGTATGCTTGATATAGGACAGCAGGCACACAGTGGGCATGCTTTATTTAGATATCAGGCACTCAGTATATAGCATTTATGTAAAGTACCTGACACACAGTAGGCACACTAAATGGACAGCACCTAGCACACAGTACATGCACTTTATATAGTGAGCCTTGCATGCAGTAGGCCCAATTTATGGAAAGTATTTAGCCACAGTAGAAATACTTCAATGCAGCCTTTTGCACAGAGTATAGCACTGTCCCCAGCAGCTCGAGTGCTAGTTTTTAGCCTCCCCACTTCGCTGCCTCTTTTTGAGGCTCCCTCCTTTCTAGAGCATTCCTCTGTCCCTCACTAAGGACCTCGAATGTATCCTATTTCCCAGACGGGAAGACTGAGTCCAGGATGGCTAGCACTGCCCACACTCAGAGCAAAGACAAGGCAGTATGCAGACTCCATTCAGCGTTCCCCAGCTCTGCCCTCCTCTGTGTGGACCCTGTCTGTTCATGGCCTGTCTCAGCCTTACCCCCCAGGTCTCCCTTCTGTCCTTGGACACTAAGTCCAGTCTCCAGGTTTGCCCTTATAGCTGGGCTTTTCATTGCCAGAATCTGACCCAGGTAACCCCCAGGGAGGTTGAATTCTTTGTTCCTTCTCCTAGCAGTCATGTCTGCAGCCTGACAGGGTATGCAGCAGTGGTCTGAGGCTTTGGTGTCTCGACCTCCTAATTCCACACCGAGAAATGGTACACAGGCCCATGCTGGGACAATGGCTCAGGAGCTGAGGTGGGGCACAGGTTGACCTGGCTCTGCTCATCTGCATCTGAACTCTCAAGTTCTTTCATGCTTTTATGTGCTGCACCCTGGCCTTGGAAGGGCAGGGTTTCTATAAACTTCGGAGCTCCAGCTTACTCCCACGCCATGTGAGTAAGGCCGAGTCCTGGGGATCCAGTGCCTATGCTGGGTCGCCCGAGTGCATTCCTCTGCACCCAGACTTTCCTGTACCCCATGTTTTGGCCTCTTGCCTAGTCATGGAGGAAATAGCCAGTTTCAGTCCACTTCATCCCCCCAGCAGTGTTTCCTGGATATTGGGCCAGGGGCAAAGACTTCCCAACACAGAGGCGGGGTCTGGGGATAGCAGACTGTGTGAAACAAGTTGCTCTGGAGGGAAGGTGCCAGGCTGGGGGCAGATGGGGCTGGAGGGTCTTGGCCTGGAATGGGGAGGGGCTGCCCAAGGCTGGGGTGGCTCCAGGGATGTGGCCCCGGGAATGGGGCTTCCTGGTAACTGAGCCCCTGGCAATGTCTCAGTGATTCAGACTGGTCCTTACTGGACTGTAATCAGCTTTCTCTCTTGTTATTTTCCTCCTCCCTGCTCCTTCTTCCCTCCTCCTCTTATTCCTTTCCCTTTCTCTCACTCTGCCTCTTCCCCTGGAGTCCCTGAGTCTCCTTCTCTGCGCTCAGTCCCTGCTTCCCCGTCCCTCTGTACTGGCCTGACACCTTCCTCTCTCCTGAGCCTCAGGAACTGCCCCTCCACCCCTCTGCCCCCAGGATGCCACAGCTGAGCCTCTTCTGGCTGGGCCTGGGGCCGGCGGCAGCCTCCCCATGGCTGCTGCTGCTGCTGCTGGTCGGGACCTCCTGGCTGCTAGCCCACATCCTGGCCTGGACCTACGCCTTCTATGACAACTGCCGCCGCCTCCACTGTTTCCCACAGCCCCCCATGCGGAGCTGGTTTTGGGGTCACCTGGGCCTGGTGAGTGTGGCAGCAGGATGAATCTGTGGTGTCAGGGTGGGTGGACTTTTCCTGGGGCCAGAAAAGGGGCTCACAGAGCTGGGAGTCCAGGTGGTCTGGAGTCTGGGAGGGCAGAGAAGCAAGGGAGAAAGCTCCCTCATTCCTCTGCTCACCTCCTCTTTGCTCTGTTGAGATGCCCCAGGCATCTCTCGCCTCATGGTCCCTGACCCCCAGCCTGCTTAGGATCCTTTCCCTGCCTGTCTTCTTGCACTGGTGCACTTGAGGGGCTCCTGAGGGAGCTACCCAGAGCAGGTGGTGTTCCTATAGTCTCCACTGTTGAACTTGAGGCCTCCTAAGGGGCACTGTCCAAGTTCTGCTCCCTGCCTGGTCCATTACCTGTGTCTGCCCCTCTCTGGGCTGCTGCTTTCCACAGGAATTAACTACCACACTCTGGACCCCATCTCAAATACACAGGGAGCGCAGGTGGGCCGGGAGAGAAATGTGGGCAGTGTCCCACCCCCTGCCCTGCCTGGGGCACCTTCCTTTTATCCTGCTCTTCCCCACAAAGGTGTCCCAAGGGCCCTGCTGTGCACCCTGGAAAAGTGTCGGCCACTCACTTCCCCTTTCAGGAGCCTTTCTTTTTTTTGGAGACAGAGCCTCAAGTTGTCACCCTGGATAGAGTGCTGTGGCATCACAGCTCACAGCAACCTCCAACTCCTGGGCTCAAGTGAGTCTCCTGCCTCCGCCTCCCAAGTAGCTGGGACTACAGGCGCCCGCCACAATGCCTGGGCATTTTTTTGGTTGCAGCCGTCATTGTTGTTTTCTTAACCCTCCTCCCTGAGCCTTTGCCCTCTGACTTAGATCTGGTCCCTCCTTTGGGGGATTTGGCCTCAGTCTGTTAATTTGCAATGGCAGGAGGGACGGGAGTGTCCATAGGTTCAGTAGGAGGGTGCAGAGGATGCACAATACACAGAGTCTGTCGTGCCCAAGGTGCTCACAGGTGGGACTCGCCATCCTGATGGATAGTTAGAGTTCATCTCTCACCAGACACTTCTGGTGTCTGCCGAGGCTGGAATGTTCCTGCTGTGCTGATCCTTCTCGAAAGGAACTGAAGCCTCTATGGACCAGCCAGGACAAGCAAGTTTGTTGAAACAAGCCCTAGGGATATACTGTGAGATCACACTGCTGCCTCCAAATCCCCTTATGGCGGCTTCTGGGCTGGAACAGCTCCAAGGACAAGAAACATCCTTTCTCTTCAGCCAAAGTGTGTCTCTGTGTGAGCAGATGACACGTCATGTCCCTGTGCCCTGAAATGCACCCTTGGGGACTCCGAGATGGCTGTGAGCGAAGGAGCAGGAGGAAGCAGATATTTCCTCCTGTGCAGAATCTGGATATACTGTTCACTGCGGGGGCCTTCCCACTTCTGCAGGCTGCGGGGAGAACCCGCTGTGGCTTCTCTTGGGGAAATGTATTCATCAGGGTTTGCCACAGAAAAGGAATCAGAAGGATTGATCTATCTAGCGACCATCTATCTGTCATCCAGTCATCTCTCTTCCTATTGTCTACCTACCTGTCTACTTTTCTGTCTTCCTGTCTATTGAGAGCAGAGGGAATTTATTTTTTATTTTTTTTTTCCTTTGAAGGTTAAAAATTTTATTTTTGAGGAACTTCTTACTGTACATTGTCAAAGAGAGTCACATAAGAAAGCAAAAATGTTATCCTCCCCTCATCCTAGAAATAAATAAGAAGGGCATAAAATTTCTTTTTAAATCACGACACTTGGAAGTTTAGCACCAGCATCCAAAATGAACCAAAAAAG
>CAUYRH010098593.1:0-24013 GCA_963574655.1 Perodicticus potto
GTTGATGGGCACTTGGGCTTCTTTCCATGACTTAGCAATTATGAACTGGGCTGCAATGAACATTCTGGTACAGATGTCTTTGTTATAATGTGATTTTTGGTCTTCAGGGTATATACCAAGTAAAGGAATTATAGGATCGAAAGGCAAGTCTATTTTTAGATCTCTAAGTACCCTCCAAACATCCTTCCAAAAGGAACATATTAGTGTGCATTCCCACCAGCAATGTAGAAGTGTTCCCTTTCTCCACATCCATGCCAACATCTCTGGTTTTGGGATTTTGTTATGTGGGCTAATCTTACTGGAGTTAGGTGATATCTCAAAGTAGTTTTGATTTGCATTTCTCTGATGATTAAGGATGCTGGGCATTTTTTCATGTGTCTGTAGGCCGTGGGCCTGTCTTCTTTAGAGAAGTTTCCGTTTTAAAAAGTAAAATGTAATAATAAGAACAGCTACAGTAATAACAAGTAGCAACAACAACAGGACAAGAACTGAGTCTTGAAATACTTCCCTCATGGATTTTGTGTCTGATTTTTTTTTAGCTTAGCTCTAGTACAGCGATTCTTGCCTAGGCTTTTTGCTCTGCCAGATAGTCTCAGAATACATGTTAATGTAACATAAAATTAATTTTATACCATAAAGTGACTTGGATATTTTAGGGCTCACCCAGCAGACACTAGCAAGTGATAATTGGGTTCCAGAAAAGCTTGGGAATTCCTATTTTGTTCCATGTTACTGCAGACAAATATCTTCTATTTCAATTTGAAAGTTTTATTTTTTATTCTTTATTTTTTTTGGTGGTTGTTCTGTCTTCTAATAAGGTATCTAGAAATCCATATATAAATTCCTGTACACAACAAGTCATCTATGACCTTACAAGTTTTTCTGCTCTAAGAAGTTAGGACTGGGAATATTGTATTCTTGGGCTCACCTGTGAGAGGAAGGATGAATGGATATTCACAAGCTAACACTTTGTCTGTTAAGAGAGCACAGCAAAGTGAAAAGAAGCATTCAGCCGAGGCTGCCAGTGTGCCCGCCTGCAGAATCCCAGTCACCCCCATCTTTCTTTTCTGGAAGGGAGCAGTGCTGTCTTGTAACAGTGGTTTCCACACTGGCAGCTCACAAGAGAGCTAGCAGCTGCTTGGCAGCTTTGGAAGAAAAAATAATATGAAGCAAATATGTGTACATGCATTCCGCATATCTGAAATTTGATATTATATTACTGGAAAAAACAGTGTTCTTAATAGCCATGTGTTCTCTGAGGCTGAATATGTACTATAATGACCCTGCATCAGTATACGTGGCTATCAGTCAGTCTGCCGGAGTTCTGGTTCATTGTGGCTGATGTATCTTCCTATCTTTTGCAGGGTATTTCTTTTTTTTCTTTCTTTCTTTTTTTTTTTTTTTGGTTATATTTGTTATATTTGAAATTTTATTGTTGTCGTAATCTATATTTTTACCTCAAAGTTTAAAAATTAGAAGAAACAAATAGCTTCATAAATACAAAGTTAATGAGTAAGTATCATCCTTACAAAGTGGAATGGACTATTTTTATAAAAAGTAAAGAACCACCTATATAAAAAGATAAGAAACATAAGATGATGCTGTTGGGCTTATGTCAACAGCGGTGAGCAAAAGGTCCTTCCCCATCACAAGTCTTCATTTAGAGGCAGGATAAGGCTTCACTGCTTCAGAAAGACGCCCCTCAAGTGACTCTTCAGAGCAGCAGGTGGTAAAGAGTGGGTGATGTTTAAAAGTGCAGGTTCTGCTCCACTCCCAGAGATTCTGATCCTTAGGGCTCCGATTTATTCTGATGATCATCCATATTTAGGAACTACCAGTATAAGGAATTGTTAATTGTTCTGCCATCTCTAAGAATATCCTCACATTAAGTTAACTCACCAGAAACTTGTATTCTTGACCCGTACTTCTTCATATGCTCCTTTTGCTCTAGGAATGCTTCTATATAACTGTGATTTAACTTCTTGCCCTCAGCTGTTAATTTAATGGTTACCATAAGAAGTAATTTGATGAAAAAGTTTATCATACAGAATGTTCAGTGGAGACATTCTGTGTTATTCAGTTTCATATGTAAAGATTTGCTAGTTGATTTTATAGTCAGTTATTATAAGCATTCTAGCCCATAATGTTTTGTTTAGCCTTATCTACTAAAAAAAGTACTAATAATTCTTAGGGTAGATCTTCTAATAGAATTATTTCCTTTCCCTGATCTTCTTACTGATTGCTGCGGTTTTTTGGTTTTACTTTTGTTTTAGTGATTCTATGTATATATGCCTTTATTCATATGTTTTCTGAAAACCTTTTTGTAAGTAGATTTTTAATATGAACAATAAATTAATGAAAAATTTCTCTTGCATCTGTCAGGAAAATTCTGGGTGATTATAATTAAGAAGAATCACCACTTTGTATGTAATTATTTAAGAGTAATAACTGATGCAGTCTCATCGCAGCCTGTCTGTAGTTTATGCTTTTCACCTTGTAGCAACTTTGCCAGCTTTGGATAAAGGGAAAAAGAATCCAGAGGATTGGGTTGCTCTGATAGGCTGGAGTAGAGATTCAATGTGGCTCCCAAAGGTTTTGAAATGCACAGAAATTGAAAAAGAATCTCTCATGGTTTTAAAAATCTCCTCATTCAGAGTACTTGAGGCTGGAGGGTGTAGCGTCTGCAGGTTTGAGGTTTGCATTTGGACCTCCAGCCAGGATGATCAAGGTTGTTTGCAACCACCATCTGGGGAAGAAGGTCTGCTTTAATGCAACACCGATGACACCATTGCGGACCTTAACTATCTGACTGCAGCCCTAACTGGCACCCTTTGGAACAAGATTGTCCTTAAGAAGTGGTACATAATTTTTAAGGACCATGTGTTTCTAGGGGAATATGGAATCCATGATGGGATGAACCTGGCCCTTTATTACCAATACAGCAGAATTCCTTGCCCTGCCCTATCCTCCTTTCCTCCCACAGTACCCACACTGGTATGGATGCTTATTTTTAAAAACTCACATTAATGTGTCACTGGAAGTGAGGCCGCAGAAGTAGTGAAACCCGCTGGGAGGGAGCCTGCTGGGCATTGTAGGTCACTGTACGATGGCAGACGAGGAGGAAGACCCTGCTTTTGAAGAAGAACATGAAGAAATTAGAGGAGGTGAAGAAGGTGGAGAGCATAAATGAAAGAGACTTTTTTTCCTAAAGAATTGAGATGTATGATGTATGGCTTTGGAGATGACCAGAATCTTTATGCTGAGTCAGTAGATGTTCTTGAAGACCCTGTCATAGAGTTCATTACTAAAGTGGCTCACAGGGCCATGTCTATTGGAAGACAGGGTCAAGGACAAGTTGAAGATATCATCTTCTGGATTCAAAAGGAGCCCAGGAAGTTTTCTAGGGTTAAAGACTTGCTTACTGTGAATGAAGAATTGAAACAGGCTAGAAAAGCATTTGATGAAGCAAACTATGGGTCTTGACATCTTCTGTAGTTTCTGAAACTCCATTATGTTCTAGGAAAACCATATGTAATAATTGTTGTATTTTCTACAGTGAGGTCCTAGTATCTCCCTATGCAAATGAAAGAGCCTTTATAAATAAAATCTCCCAGGATTACAAACCCATGAAGATGAATCCTTTAACTAAGGTGAAGCTGATCAGCGAGATGAATGAGCGAGAGGTCCAGCTTGGGGTGGTGGATAAGGTGTCCTGGCCCTCTGAGTACAGGGACAGCGCCTGGATCTTCTTGGGAGGCCTTCCTCATGAACTGACTGAAGGGGTCATCATCTCTGTGTTCTCGCCATATGGGGTCATATGGGGAGATTGTTAACATTAATCACGTGTGGGACAAGAAGACCGGCAAATCTGAAGGACTCTGTTTCCTCTGCTGTGAAGACCAGAGGAGCACAATTCTGGCCATTGACAATTTCAGTAGAATCAAGATAAAAGGGTGAACTGTCCTTGTGGATCACGTGTCTTAACTATCGGGCTCAGAGGGTATGGGCGAGGTGACCAGAGAGCTCCAGGACAAGGGTTGTGGGGCTCACACCCACCTCACTGAGTTCTTCCGAGGACTCTGAAGATGACAAACCCACTGACACGCACAGAAAAGAAAAAAGGAAAAGAAGAGAAAGAAAAGGAGCACAGACTGGCAGGTGCAGGCAGAGCAGTTGTCCTCTTCATCACCCAGAAGCAAGGCAATAGGGAAAAGGATAACCCAGGCCCTAAGAAGGCACAGCAGCAGGAGCTCCCAGAGAGTTCAGAAGGCAGAGTCTGTGGGAGTCAGGTTTGCAGTGTAGTTTGGGCCAGGCATTTCTGGAGGGCTTGTTCCCCAGAGTCCAAGTTCCTCAAAGTCCTCATGGCTAGCAATAGCCTGATGGTCTTTACAGGATGGTCTGACAGGCTTAAGGCTGGAATTCTGTGTCCTGCTGTCCTGTTGAGCAGAGTCCAGGATCCTGTGCCCCCTTTTAGAGCCACAGAAGGCCTGATTGTTAACTGGTGTCTATGAACAGTATGAGTGGCAAACAAAGATGACCATCCCCTGAGTCCTGCCCGGGCATAGGTAGAAATCACTGAAGTGAATGGGGCACGTTTATCTCCAATTTGTAAAGTCTATCTTGTAATCTCATATGGGGTGCCTGCATGACATTCCTTTGTTTCTCTTCTTCTAACTGTTAATGATTACCTGAGGCACCTTGCTGTGAATACCTCAAATTAAGTTTATGTATTATATTGTCAACATGATTGTCATTTTTGATTGAATAAAGAGACTTGTGGGAGATTGAGCTGCTGTTGCACTCGAGATGCTGCTGGCAATAATGTAAGCCTCTCACAGGCTCCCATTGGTCATTTCACCTGAGGGAACCGAGTCTGAGGTTTTTCCCATGTCAACTGCTTCAGTGCAGTTCCTGGCAATGGTTGTGGGGCCCCAGGCTTCCACTAGAGTCCAAGGAGGGATGGAAGCACTGCTCAGGCTCCCCTGAGGTCAGGACCTCCTGCCCTGATGGAGCAGAGGACCTAGAGAAGGAGCTATGGGAGAAACCCAAGCATGAGCACAAGTCCTCAGCAGGAGGGAGGCCAGAGAAGAACAGCACAGGGACAGGGACGGGGTGATGCTCAGACGTACATTCCAGCCAGAAGGATGAGTGTTCTGAAGGACGGAGTCATGGAAGCAGAAGAAGGACCCGAGACAGATCCCATAGGCATGAAAGGGCCTGGTACTCCTGGGAGTGAGATCCTCAAATCCCAGTGTCCACAGGCATCATTGAGGCCTTTTGAGCTGCTCAGTAAATGTGGCAATGAATTGTGTTTTTTAAATGCAGGTAAATTCAGTTATGTGTTACTATTTTTTGGATATAAACCTCTGGAGCTGAATGATTTGAATCCTTTTGGGACGGCTGTTTCAGCAGTCACCTATCCTGAATGTTATAGCAGAATTCATTGTCCCTGAGAATCAATGGACTTGGTACTTATCAGAGTCTGAGTCCTAAATTTTGGTTCATGATGTGGGTCATGGTCCCATAAGCTCCAATTCGAGATGTAATTGTCAGGAAAGGGGAAATACTAGACAATTCTAGAATTCTAGTTTTCATGCTTGATGTTGAAGAAGCAGCATCATAGAACTTTTCCAGCTGGTAGAACTACGCAGGGAGAAATGTGGTGTGCTATGTTTGGATAGCTTGATGTGAAGGTGAAGAGATTCTTAAAATCAGCCAGCTCTCTCCATAACTTCCCTGTTTAAGAATTTTTTATTTTTTGGTAGAGACAGAGTCTCATTTTGTCACCCTCAGTAGAGTGCCGTGGCATCTCACAGCTCACAGCAACCTCCAACTCCTGGGCTTAGGTGATTCTCTTGCCTCAGCCTCCCAAGTAGCTGGAACCATAGGCACCCACCACAGCACCTGGCTGTTTTTTGGTTGCAGTTTGGCCGGGACCGGGTTTGAACCCGCCACCCTTGGTATATGGGGCCGGCGCCCTACTCACTGAGCCACGGGTGCCACCCCCTGTTTAAGAATTTTTAAATATCTTTTCCATTTTTAAAAATTGTTTTTGGTTGATATGTATGTCTCCATCCATATTTTTTCCTTGTAATTTATTTAAATCTAATTGAAATTTATGTAATTTTAATCATTTTAAAAGGAACAATTTAGTGGCATTTGGTACGTTCACAGTGTTGCGTCACCATCACCTCTATCTAATTCCAAAAGATTGTCATCATTCCAAAATGAAATCCTGCACCCCTGAAGCAATAACTTCTCACCCCATCCCATTGCCTGTACTCACCTCCTCCCTGATCTCTGGTAATCACCACTCTGTTTCATGTTTGTGATTTTGCCTATTCTGGGTACTTCAAATAAGTGGAATCATGCAAAAATACAAGATAAGTAAAATCCCCCAGTTAGTGTTTGTGTTATCAGCTAGAAGACTAGTTAACATGTGGTAGAATGAGGACTTATTCAAGGTACAATGTGCATAGTACTTTACTACTATGAAAACAAGTGCAGTCTAGTTAAGAGAAAACCAACTGGACTCTCAGTTACACACACCTTCATGACAGACTGCCCACCACTTGTAAATGTAAAACATTTAATTTTAATATGTTGACATTACAATATATAAAATAGCTGTTAGAAATGTATATAGTGTGTTCTACACCTGCCGGATGTAAAGTCTATAATTTGTTTTTAAACTAAGTTACACTGTGGTTATGACTTGTATCTTCATCCTTGAAAAAGCCCAATTTCTACCACACTGATGTGTGGTCAGACTTAACAGCCCCAATTGGTAGACACTTGGCTGAAGTCATAACCAGTTTTATTGCAAAATGACCCTGTACATGTTTATTAATTCTTGCACCATGATAGCTACCCAACAAGTCATCATGGTACAGAAACACGCATCAGGAGGAGCAAGGAATGTCACCCAGCCTTTCTGCAGAGTGGCACCTTGTCACTCCCAAGGGCAAGAGGTCTGTGAGGTCTGTGAACATTCAATTTTACTTTCATCCTGAGTGAAAGGTGGAATGACAAGTACAAATGCAGCGTATTATAAAGAATTTCTTCCATAAATGTCACAAATTAAGTCAAAGTATTTTGTAGAACTTACTACAAAATGCCACACAAACTGGCTACACTTTAGCTCTCCTTCCCCATAGGCAGCGAGGCAACTGTGTCTTTGGGCATGATGGTGACTCTCAGGATTTGTCTTAATTAGACTTTAGACTTTGGGAAGGAGGGAGGAAAAATATAATCTGTGCACCCACACCACTGAGATAGAACGCTTTACTAACCTATTCCCAAGAATAGAAAACTGGTTTAGTGAAGTATAAGAAAACATGCTTTGATCTGTTCTTTTCTGCTTCTTCATTTTCCTCCTAGCTTGTGTTCTTATATGTCTTTCAACCATCTTATTACTAGATTACTTGCCTGCTCTCTCTCTCCACTCTTACCAACTCAGCTGTCAATGTGTGAAACTTCTAGGAAGTTCAAGATGAGGGGAATGAAGGAGCCACGGAAATTTCATCTCAAAATAGGATTCCTTGGTATAAAGAATATTTTAAGTTAAAAGGCCATTTTTTATCAGAAAGCCCTGGCCTCTCTTCTATAAAACCTGAATAACCTGATTTAGAATCAGAAGAAGGCTTCTGACTTTCTCATTCCATATGAATAGACCCAGCCCTAAGGTCATTTGAAGCATGAGAACTCTCTCTCAGATTAATCTACAATTCAACCTGTTTGCACCCATCTACACATCCCCTCTAGCAACCATTTGCTCCATGTATACTTTCTACACTGTCCCCCTCCCTTCTAAAAAGCATCTTTAAAAAGCACTGATCATCACTAAGATTTTGGGAGATCATTTTTGTGGTTTCTCCCACGCACATAGTATTTGAAAATAAAACTTATTAATCTTCCATAACTGTGAGTTGATCTTTTCAGGGAACCAATCAAGGGGAAAAGGGCAAGTTTCACCGTAACTCCTACACAGACAAAAGAAAAAAATACAGGCCAATCAATGAACATACACACAGAAGTTCTTAACAAAATATTAACCAACAAAATTCAACAGCACATTAAAAGGATTATACATCATGACCAAGTAGGGTTGATCTCTTGGATAAAAAGGTAGTTCAATATACGCAAATAAATCAATGTGATAACTGAACGAAGGCTAAGAAAATCATATCTCAATTGATGCAGAAAAGGCATTTGACAAAATTCAACATTCTTTTGTGATTAAAACTCTCAAAGAATTAGGCATAAAAATAATTTGCCTAAATGTGCTAGGGTACAGTTAGAGGAGAAGAAAACCTCAGCAAGGAGGTGGGTGAAAGACAGAGTTTCTCCCAATTTGTAATGGTCAATTACACAAGATTAAACAAAGGACTCCATGGGCTTAATAAGAAAAGGAGTGATTAATCACAACAATGGGAACTTATGGTTCAGGGACTTTCTCTTGCACAAAACCTGTACACTAGTAAGAGAAGAAGATTGACCAGGAGAGCATGTGGCCATTTTCCATGGGTTATTATGAAAATTCTGAGATACAAAAAGATCGGAAAACCTAAAATCCCTGTGGACAGAAACCAATGAAGCCCTCACAACAACACTGTTAAACTGAGTAAGTTGAAATGTGTGTGGTGAATCAGAAAGGACTCCATCAACTGTGTGTCTTGGAAATGAAATAATGGACCATAAAAGTCCCTCAAAACTTTCATAGTGACTCGCATATTATAATCTCATCTATGTTGTGGTTTCACCCATGTCCCCACTGGAGTTTCAGAGAAGATTATGGAAAACCATGATGCAGCAGTCCCCACCCCATCTGTGGGAAAATAAAAAGAACAAACGTTATATTCAACAGTGTTGTCTCCACTCACGGAGACCGACCTGTCCCTTCTCTGAGACATACCTTCATTTTGCAAATAAAGGCTGCTTCTGTGACATGTGAGTTTGTGGCTTGCTGATTGCTCTGTCTGCTGTTCCTTCAAGCCATAATTCTTTGGGTTGGAGGTGAAGAACTAGTCATTGCCCTAACATTTTCGTGCCAAAATCTGAGAGCTTTCTTTCTTTTCATTGCCAAGGGAAAATGACAGAACATGTGTGTTTAGCGACTGTGGCTCTTAAGCATTGACTTTCCCCCTTTTTCCTCTCACAGGTATGGATGAGTGATATTCTGGAAAGGGCACAAAGATGAGGTAGGCCATGAGACCCCTGCCCTTTCTGTCACCCTACTCTCACACAAGAAAGGGTTCTGTGGGCTAGCAGAACATTGGCATATCAGGGCACGGGTGGGGGGCCAATCTTTCAACTTGTCTTGCTACAGGGAACTTTTCTTATCATCTGTGCACATGTTACAAAAAGGAATGGCTGAGAGTTGAATGCCCAGCTCAACAGTCAGCCTGCCTTTCTTTTCTTCTACTAGAGATCCCGGGACAAGAGGCTTTGATTCCCACATACTCACCCTTTGGATGTTCGCTAAAAAACTGTAAGACCCTGGGATTTGACAGCTTCCAAATGAAGAAACTTATATTGTTTTGTAACACTTCTGTATCAGCTGCCAAATGGGGAATCTTGAGTAGAGAATGGGAACCTCAGTTATAACACTATATTGCAATTAGATCTCAAGAGGGGAGGGAAAATCAGTGGAAGTCCCTTATATCTAGGCTCCTTATGTTTTTAAGGAATAATCCCCAGCACTGTGACTCTTGTGTAGAAAGATGCCAATTGGAAGGGGAAGGGAAAAAGAGTTCAACAATGTAGAGAGGGCAGTGACACCTACTGTGTCATCCAAAGAGCCCCAGGCTCCATCATTGCTTCCTGCATATGCCCCCTCTTTGGCAATACTTCCCTTACAGGAGGTGTCAGGACTGGTAGGGCAATCCATGAGGTTTGGATTGTATGGAGATCTGAAAACACTCAAAGAAAAACGGGGAGGTTTTTCAGTGGATCCTAGGAGATTTATAGAGGAATTCGAACACTTGGCACTAGTCTTTGATTCTTGGAAGGATGTGTGAGTTCTGTTCTCTCATTGTTCTGTTGACAAAAATAATAGAATATGGGCCACTGGACAGATGTTTGGAGACCAAAATCCATCTTTGTCCCATGGAAATCAGGCAGTTCCCCTAGGAAATACTGGATGGAGCTACCAGAAACGTCAACTGGGGGAAATTTTCCACAATCACGTGGCAGTGTGTTCACAAGTGGACCAAAATCCACTCAGGTGAAACAATAAACTTTTCTCAAGAAAAGTATACCAATATGGACCCCGACTCAACAGAAGCTGTAAGAGTTATCAATACTCATTTTATTAACAAATCCTTTAAAGTCTCCTTAAATAAAATTAATAATAATAATAATAATAATAATAAGGCTTTGTATGCTTCTGCTGTCTTTTCCATGTGAGTTGGGTACACTTCAACCCATCCTGAAAAGGTGTCCACAAATACTCAAAGGTATTTACAACCTCTGCATCTATTGCCGTAGAGTCAAGTTGTTAGACATCCCCTGGGGTACCTAGGGGCCTCGTGCTGTATCAGTTTCAGCAACTGAGGCATGCAGGCTCCCCCTTGTGGATTGTTCAGGCCCAGCTACTTGGGAGACTGAGGCAAGAGAATTGCTTGACCCCAAGAGTGTGAGGTTGCTCTGAGCTGTGATGCCACAGCACTCTACGAGGGGTGACATTGTGAGACTCTGTCTCAAAAAAAAAAAGTCTGCAGGCTGTGGTATATGTACACTATGGAATACTATTCAGCCATTAAAACAAATGGAGACATTCCAGCCTTTGTATTAACCTGGATGGAAGTGGAACATATTATTCTTAGTAAAGCATCACAAGAATGGAGAAGCATGAATCCCATGTACTCTATTTTGATATGAGGACAATTAATGACAATTAATGACACGGTGGGGGTGCGGGAAGAGGAGAGCAGAGAGAGAAAGAAGGAGGGAGGGGTGGGGAAAGGAAGAGCAGAGAGAGGGAAGGAGCGAGGAGGGTGGGGTCTTGGTGTGTGCCACACCTTTTGGGGGCAAAATACGATTGTAAGAGGGACTTTACCCAACAAATGCAATCAGTGTAACATGGTTTCTTGTACCCTCAATGAATCTCCAACAATTTTAAAAAAAAGTCTGCAGGGAGGTAGGGCTTGCCCTCCTGTACCCACTTTCAGGTAGAGGCAAAGGAATACCCTTTCTCCTTAGCCCATTCCACCTGCCTAGAATACACAGGCTTATCTTGGGCTTCTATTGGGGTAGTCATAATAGGCAGTATTGTAGGTAAGTATACTCTTCCTGAGTTACTCTCTTGGCTTTTTTTTTTTTTGAGACAGAGTCTTATGCTATTGCCCAGGCTAGAGTGTCATGGCCTCAGCCTGGCTCACAGTAACCTTGAACTCCTGGGCTTAAGCAATCCTCCTGCCTCAGTCTCCCAAGTAGCTGGAACTACAGGCACACAACACCATGCCCAGCTAATTGTTTGTTTGTTTGCTTGTTTGTTTTTAGTATAGATGGGGGTCTTGCTTTGGTCAGGCTTATCTCAAATTCCTGAGTTCAAGTAATCCTCCTGCCTCAGCCTCCCAGAGTGCTAGAATGAGTCACTGTGCCTGACCATCACTCCCTTTTTATGATGGCCCTTGCAGTGTTTGACCAAGACCTTTATTGGTAGGTTGACTCCCTGTAGCAGTTTTTTAATCTCTTCCCGATGTTTGACCAGGGAACTTCTGGCTGAGATTAAGTCTTTGTTCTTCTAAGTCTGACCGTGTGCATGGAGAATCATGAAGGCACATTTGCTGCCAGTGCATATCTGATTCTTCCACACATCTCCAACTTACTCTATCTGTTCCACATACCCAATCCCTTTTAATAAAGCTGAGAGGATCCAAACCCTTCCCATATAAGGAGATAGGAAGAAGCCACAAACCAAAGTGTTAGGATCAATGACCTTGGTCAGCAAGTGGTAGTTATAGAATATTAATGATTCTGTGATCCCTGAAAGAATTCAGGTCTGTGTGCTCCTCTGGGGGAGTGTTAGGGTGCAGTTAGGGGAGGAGAACACCTCAGCAAAAAGGAGGGTCAGGGACATTTTTCCCTGCCCAGCACAGTTTAATTAATCAATTAAATAAGATTGAGAAGACCACTCCATGAGCTCAAATATTTCAAAAAGGAATGATGAACAACCACAGCAGGAAGTGTGGTTCAGGAACTTTCTCCTACACAAAAAATACACACTAGTAAAAGGGTGAACAAAAGAATAACCTTATGATGTTGCCGTATTATTATAACTTCATATATATATTGTGGTCTCACCCTCCCTCCTCCAGTGGGTTTTCAAGAAGATTATGGGAAATCACAATACAGAAAGTGCCCTAAAGCTACAAACCATAGGGATATAAAAGGAACAAACCTTGTAATTGTATTCCACAGGTAATCTCTGCTCCTGAGGATTGACCATCCCTTCTCTGGAATGTACTTTTACTTTGCAAATAAAAGCTGCCTCTGTGATTTTTAGGGTTGTGGCTTTCTGATTTTTCCATCTACTGTTCCTCCAGATGTTGATTCTTTAGTCATTGCCCTAACACATACAATAAAGTTCATTTATGAGAAGCCCACAACTGACATCGTATCAATGTTAAAAAGATGAAATATTTCCTTCTGATCAAATATTTGATTTCCTCAGAAGGAGTGGGCATGTTTGCCTCCAGACCAAGGCAAACATGCCCACTCACCTCTCCTATTTGACAGAGTACAGAATTCCTAGCCAGGGCCATTAGGCAAGGAAAAGAAATAACTAGAAAGGAAGAAGCAAAATTACCTCAGTTTGCAGATGATGTGCTCTTATACGTTGAAAACCCTAAAGATGCTATAAAAATTTGTTATTATTAGTAAACTAATTGAGTAAAGTTGCAGGAGGCAAAATCCACATGCAAAAATCGATTGTGTTTCTATACTAAAAATGGCCTATCCAAATGAAGTTAAGAAAACAATTCCACTTATGATAGCATCCTAAAGAATAAAATACTCGGGAATAAATGTAACCAAGGAAGAGAAGGATTAGTAAACAGAAAACTATAAAATGTCCATTAAAGAAATTAAAGAAGAAACAAATAAATCAAAGGACCATCCTTTGTTCATGCATTGGAAGAATGATATTAAATTTTTCATACCACCCAAAGTGACCTGCAGATTCAATACTATGCCTATCTAAATTGAAGTGGCATTTTTTACCATTAGCATTATTTCTGAGAACAATGAAATAAATTAGGAAATCAATAATAGGGTGGCGCCTGTGGCTCATGAGTAGGGCGCCGGCCCCATATGCTGGAGGTGGTGGGTTCAAACCCAGCTCTGGCCAAAAACTGCAAAAAAAAAAAAAAGAAAGAAATCAATAATAGAAAGAAAACTAGAAAATGTACAAATAGGTGAAAATATACTCTTATCCGTTAAGTCAAAAACAAAAGAAAAAAATTAGTATCTCAAGACAAACAAAAATGAAAATACAACACACCAAATATATAGGATGCAGCAAAGATAATATTAAGAAGGAAGTGCTAAGGAACAGAAAAAATGATCCTAAAATTCATTTGAAACTACAAAAACCCCAATTAGCCAAAGCAATTTAGACCAGGAATCATACTCCTAGACTTCATAATATATTATGCATTACAATAATCAAAACAGTACTAGCATAAAAACAGATGCATAGGTCAAAGGAAAAGATAGAGAACTCAGAAATAAACCCACACTTATGTAGTGAACTGATATTTGATAAAGGTGCCAAGAATACAATGGGAAAACAATAGTTTCAACTTAAACTGGATTAAAGACTTACATATAAGATCTAAAACAATAAAACTCTTAGAAGAAAACCCAAGAGGAAATTTTCTTAACTTTGGACTTGGCAGTGATGTTTTGAACATGACACCAAAAGTACAAGCAACAAAAACGTGTAAATGAAACTACATAAAACTAAAGAGCTTGAATACAGAAAAGGAAAAAAGGAAAATGAAAAGCAGCCTATAAAATGAGAGAAAATAGTTGTACGCCTGAGATCTGATAAGGGCTTAATATCCAAAATATAAGAAATTTTTACAACACAATAGTAAAACAAACAAATGAAAAACAAAACAACAATAATGAAAACAAATAACTGATGAAAAAATGCCAAAGGACCCAAACAGACGTTTCACCAAAGAAGACGTGCACATGGCCAACAGGTCTATAATAAGGAGCTTATCCTCATTAATCACCAGGGAAGTGCAAAACAGAACCACAATGAGATACCACCTCATGTGTGTTAGAATGGCTAGGAAGGGAGGAAGGAAGGATGGAAGAAAGGAATAACAGGTATTGGTGAGGAGATGGCAAAAAGAGAACTCTTGCAAACTGTTGATAGAATGTAGAATGGTGCAGCCACTATAGAAAACAATAAGGAAATTTCTCAAAAATTTAAAAGCAGAATTACTTGTTGATCCAACCTTCCCACTTCTGGATATATATCCAAAGAAACTGAAGTCATGGGGGATGCTGGTATTTTTTGAGACAGGAGTCTGCCAGCTTCCTCATTTGCCAGCAAATTAATAAACTCTTCTTTCCTTCTCTTCATACTGCTTGTCCTCATTTTTCTGATGTGGCTTTGGGGGACAAGTGCCAAACTTTCAGTAACAGATTTTGGTGTCTCTGGGTGGGCCCATTGGCACCCAAGTGGAATGGCCCCCACAACTGCTGGAAGAGGCAGGGCCCAGCCTCAGCTCAAAGCACTGGGTCTTTGTGTGTCAGAGCAATTTCATTTCCAGATGAGAGAGGAAGAGAAGGCCTCAGCAGTTGCTGGAGCCTGTTTAGCTCTGGGGAATTCCCATCTCTGTCTCCCTGAACTAGATGCAACTCCCTATAATGTGGTCTGAGTTAAGGAGAAGAAAATAGATTTGGAAAGTGTCTACACCCAGGTTTCTTGTTAGGAGATAACTCAAGGGCATCATTTGGGCAGAGGTCACAAGATCATTTTAGCTGAAGATGAGATGAATCTGGGCAGAGGTCGTAAGATCATCTTAGCTCAAAATGGAATTACGGGATTTAACAGAACCTTTAAAAGCTCTGTGCTTTTGAGAGAGGGAAGGAACCAGGAGGGTGGGGTCTTGGTGTGTGCCACACCTTTTGGGGGCAAAACACGATTGTAAGAGGGACTTTACCTAAGAAATGCCATCAGTGCAACCTGGTTTCTTGTACCTTCAATGAATCCCCAACAATAAAAACACACACACACACACTAGAAGAAGTGGTGTAGTTGGAGAAATTATGAAACAAACAAACAAACAAAAAAAAACTCTGTGCTTTTGTTCAGAAAGGGACACTGGTAATTTTTGAGACAAGAGTCTGCCAGCCTCCTCATGTGCCAGCAAACTAATAAACTTCCTTCTCCTCAAAAAAATAAAAAAAAAAAAAAAAAAAGAAAGAAAGAAATTGAAGCCAGGATCTCAAAGAGATACCTGCACTTTCATGTTCTTTGCAGCACTATTGATGATGGCCAAGATATGAATACCACCTAAATATCCATTGCCAGATGAAGAAATTGGTGTGTAATAATACAATGGAACATAATAAACTGAGCCTTAAAAAAAGGAAATGCTGCCATCTGCCAGAACATAGAGGAACCTGGAGGACATTATATTAGCTGAAGTCAGCCAGACACAGAAGGACAAAGACTGTGTGAACCTATTGTTATGAGGAATCTAAAATAAATAGTCAATCTCACAGAACTGGAGACTGGAATAGTGCTTACCAAGGGGCTGGGAGGAGATTGGATGAGGAGACGATGAATAAAGTCTACAAAGTTTCAGTTATACAAGATTAATAAGTTCTAGAGACCTACTATACAACGTAGGACCTATAGTAAACAATATTATATATTTAAATTTTTTCTAAGAAGGTAGATTTTATGTTAAGGGCTCCTTTCTCCCAAAATTAAATAAATAAATAAAGGTGGAAGGAAACTTGGGGAGGTGACAAGTAAGTTTATGGCTTGATTATTCCAAGCTATGAGCATGATGTGTTCTTTTGTTGCCTTATTTTTGCTGATGGTTTCATGGGCATGTACTTACTGAGAAACTCATCAAGGTGTATACATTAAGTATGTAGAGCTTTTGTATGTCAATCATATGTCAATGAAGTGGTTAAAAGAAAGAATTTATAGTCTCACTAAGGTGGCAGAGCAAAAAATGAGAACAAAAATCACAAAGGACCTTATTTAACAAATGGTGCTGGGTGAATTGGCTGGCGACCTGCAGAAGACTGAAACTGGACCCTCACCTTTCACCATTAACTAAGATAGACTCTCACTGGATCAAAGATTTAAACTTAAGACATGAAACTATAAAAATACTAGAAGACAGTGCAGGGAAAACTCTCAAAGGAATCGGCCTGGGTGAATTTTTTATGAGGGGAACTCCCCAGGCAATTGAAGCAGCATCAAAAATACACTACTGGGACCTGATCAAACTAAAAAGCTTCTGCACTGCTGAGAACACCGTAACTGCAGCAGGCAGACAGCCCTCAGATTGGGAGAAAATATTTGCAGGTAATTCCTTCGACAAAAGTTTAATAACCAGAATATACAGAGAACTCAAGCATATTGGCAACAAAAGGGCAAGTGATCCCATCTCAGGGTGGGAAAAGGACTTGTGTATTCATTTTAAATCCCAGCTCAGTGGAGGAAAAAAACATTGCACAGTTCTCTCAGATACAACATGTCCAGTAACAACTCATGACTTTACACTCTCAACATCTTCTACTCGTCTAATTTTCTTTTCTCAATGAGTGATACATTGCCCATCTGCCAGCCACGGAGGTAGAAGTCATTCTGGACCTTTCCATTAACCCTGCCCCTTGCTCCTCCTGCAGGCACATGTTGTGCCCAGTCCCTCACCAAATCCTGCCAGTTTTACATTCTGAATATCTAGTGGAACCATCCACTGCCCTTACGTGTGTTGTTCCCTCTCTGGTCCAGGCCACCATCACCTCCCCTGGACAACTGCAGCAGCCACCGTCCTGCCCAGTCCCTCCATTCTGCACAGTACAGCACAGTATTCTTTTTCAAATGTAAACCTAATCAGGTCACATCTACACCCCACTTTCCCTTTCTTATAACATGTCAAAGGCTTCCCGCTGTTAACAGAATAAGAACAAAACCCTTAACACAGGGCTGCATGGATTAACCCTTGCCAATTATCTTTCCAGACTCAAGTCTAATTATCCATCATCTCTCTGTCTTATAGTCTTCACAGTTCTTTGAACATTGCTCCTTCCTCCTAGAACCCTTACAGATGCAGGGAATCCACCCAAAACATTCCGCCCCACTCCCCACCGACTAGCAACTCTGCTTCGAGCCTGACATCAAATGATGTATCCTCATAGAAGCATTCTCTGGATCCCCAAATTCGGGCAGGCCCCCTTGTCAGACACTCACAGAGCATCTTATACCTTCCCTTCATGGACTCTTCCCTTCAAGGTTTACAGTTATACACATATTTCTATCGATATTTGAGCGTCTCTTTCACTCAGTGGTGACTGTACTCATGTCCATCTCCTCTGGGTGCTTAGTAAATGTAGATGACAGACAGAAAGAAAAAATGAAGGGAAAAAGGCAGCAGGGGTGGGACACAGTGAAGACTGTTGCTTTGCTTGCTAAGTCTCAGGACAGCTTGGGAACTGGGGTGGGCATAGCCAACCCGGCTGCTAAGAACAGGGAAAGAGGAACTGGTTTACGAGAAGGGCCGACGGTGTGGACATGCCTGCTCCACTCACCCTGAAAATCCATTAGCTTGGCCACCTCTGAGGCTGCTCTCTAGAAATCAGAATCTGTCTTATTTTTTATGTTTGGGAAAAGTAGAAAGTAGGCAAGAGAAAACAATAATTTGCCTTGATGTAAAACTCCGACCACATTCATATAAGCTGCACCTGTCTGAGCAAGGTTACTACAGAGCCCCTGGTCACGCTGGGTCCTCTCCCCCATCAGCTGTTCTGCGTTAACATTTCTGTTTGCACTCCGCTCATTCATTCCACTGATTAGATGATGGTTCACTGCCGCAGCAGAATTGCCCCCTGTGGTATTAGCTTTCCTCTTCCCCTGTTTCCCGTGGAGTCCGCTGTGAACTCACCACATCCAGCTCCCCTCCTCACTCCTCCTGAGCAGCTCCCCTGCTCCCTCACTCCCTCCGTGTCAGCACCTGCCCTAGGGGGAGAGGGAGGGGATTTGGGAGGCGCACAAGATTTAACAAGCCACCAGGGCTGCGATGTTCGATGTTCGCACCATGTCAAATCCTGCTTATGTGCTCAAAGGATTCCTAGGGCAGGTTAGTTACAGTCTAAAAGCCAAAATCCTGTGTTTACAACAGACAGAAAGGAATGTCCCAGTCATACTGTGGCACCGGCTGCCTCTGAGCTCTCCCTCCCGCCCCGTTTGCAGGGCCAATTGAGAAAACAACTGCCAGTGGCTTCCCTGCCAGTGCAGCTAGGGACCACAACAGTTTAGACATTCAAAAAGCCCAGGCCAGTGGCTCAAAGACAGTCTCTCTGGGAAACAAAGAGCAGAAGCCTGCACTATTGCTGGCAGCTGGTGCCCACGGTCCTTCACTTATCTACTGATTGCAGAGCAAATGGGGGCTTAAAAGGGAAGAATGCATGCTGGGAAGTCTGTCTGATCCCCCCTTCAAGTGCAAATCAAACCTTTTCATGTCAAGCTGATGCTGAGCGCTGACCCGGTAAGATTACAGCTCCCCATACCCACCAACCCAACCCGCAAGTCCATTACTAGAAACTGTGAGACCAACCTCACACTGAACTCTCATTCCTGAACCATCAGTTTGAGTAGACAGAAAAGGGAACCGCAGATGCGACAGCTGGAAGGGGTCCTGTTTCTCCTTCATCAGAAGCTGGGACGCTTTCAGCAGGAAGAACACTGGGTGGGAAAGCCCCGGGAATGGTTTGGGTGGGGCCCTGCTCAGCACTGGAGGCGAAGCCGCTGGGAGAACTTAGACTGAGGAAAGGTGCCCTGCACTTCTGCTCTGTGGCCTGGTGTCTGCACCTTTGGTACGTAGATGGAGGACTGGCAAAGGACAGAAGCTACAAGAGGAGGACACAGGCCCTAAGAGCAGCCTAAAGACAGTGTTGGCACCTGCTCTTGGGGAACAAGTTCCCTGTAGGAGACGTCCAGAGACTTCCCACAGTGCGGAATCGCAAGTTCTTTCTATGGACTAAATGTTGGTGTCCCTCCCACCCCCCACAGAAACAAACATGCTCTGAAGCCCTTGTCCCAGTGCAGTGCAATTGGGAAGTGGGGCCTTTGGGAGGTGCTTAAGTTTGGATGAGGGTAGAGCTCCCCAAGATGGGAGTTAAGACCCTTACAAGAAAAGGAGGAGACTCGAGTGTCCTCCCTCCTTGTGAGAACACAGAAGGAAGGCGGCTGTCTGCAACCCAAAAAGAGGACCTCCCTCAGAACCTGGCCCCGCCGCGCCCTCATGTCACACTTTGCGGCCTCCAGAGCTGTGAGAAATCAACGTCTGTGGTTGACACCTCCGCGCCGTAGTATTTTGTTACCACAGCCTGCACTAAGACAGCTCCTGAGGTCCAGAAAGGCTAGATGGGTGCCAACATCTGACCTCCCTCCCCACAAAGAAAACACCTTCACAGGAATCATAACCAGAAGGTTCCACAAATGATCTGAAAGAGTCATCTATCCAGAACAGAGAAAAACAAAAGCAAAAGTACTCTAAAGAAACTGACGTGGGACAGAGCAATCATATTTAAAGACAAAGAAAAAGAAGCAAACGCTAATACTCAATGAGAAGCCCTAAGAAGCTCCTGAGGTGACCAACCCACAGAGACAGCCAGTATGCCTAGGGCTTTTAAGGCCAAAGTTGATGATGTGCCCAGGAGACTTCAAAGCCTACTAGGGTATTACAGAAGAGAGTCAAGGTTTGGGTAAGTGGTTGGACTACTCTGGAGTTTTTAGCTGAAGTTACTGAACTCTCAAATTAGATACCATATTTTGTAAGTAAGTACCCCATGTGCTTTTTTTCTAGAAAGAGTGCACAGTTTTTATCAGATTCTAAAAGTTTACCCAGCACTTTTGCAGATAAATCTCAAAATATCTCCAAATTCAATCTGCGTGTTTAATTCCAAATATTTGGATATTTGAAAATGATTCATTCTTTACTTAATATTATATGATTAAAGGTTAAAAGTGATAGCCAGTATTAATCCTGGTTTGTTGGGTGCTGGAGAGGGAAAAAAATGGATAAATTTTTCTCTTCCAGAATGATTATACTTCAGGTGATATTGAGCTTTTGCAGTTTTATGGAGCCCTGGGAGTGGAAACCCAACTTAGTGCCTATATATTAAGCCTAGTCCACGGAGGGAGATTCCTAAGGCACCCACAGTATCCACTCATTCTCCTGTAATGTGATCTGGGAGGGGGGAAGGCCCATCCTCAGTTCTAGAGGTGAAGTTCTTCCCGTCAGAGCCTCACCTTCCCTGGGCACAAAGTCTGATGAAGGACAGGCAGGGATGAGGACTATACCTTTTTTTTTGGATTTAAATCTCTGACTTGCTGACAGGCACCTCGTAAGTAGGTGAGACCCTAAAATAGAGCCAACACCCACGAGGCCAATCCAGAAATGGATGATGGCAACTCAGTTCTTGAAGGTGTGGAGCGAACCATGAAGCAAGGCCCGCTTGGGGCTGTCTCCTGCGTCACTCACGTGTGCCAATAGGCTCCGTCCTTTAAACAACACAAGCCACTTTGGGTTGGGATTCCTGTTGTTGCTTGCAAACTGAAAAATTCTGAGTAATAGTTGAAAATGCAACACTACAATTTGAGTTACTATTTAGAATCCCATAGAATAAACCTCTATCAGGTAATATGACTTCCCCCTCGTGCACCTGGACCCCCACCTTTCTTCACAGAAAGGGTGGTTGTATCTGCTTTCTCCTCACTTGGATCTTTGCTTCTTCTTCCCTCATCTAAAATACCTCCAAGATAACACCAATTCCCTTGAGGACTCATATTTCCATTTAAAACATACTCCGAAATGCAATCAGCTCTTGAAATCATTTCACAGAAACCTTAACAAGGCAAAGCAGCCAGAGGAATGTAGGGTGTTATGCGGCCACGGTCTTTGAACAGGGGTTGTTAAGGCATAATGAGGACACAGGCCTCCTTCCAGCTTCCCTTATACTAAGAAGCTAAATCAGTATAAAGGGTAATGTCACCCTCTTCGCAAAAATGAATTAATTTATTCATGGAGGAAAAATAAACTAGGCTGCAGACCCCGAGGAGACCTAATCTTCTGTTTATAATTTGTGAAATTATAATTCGAATGGTATTTAGCAAGTGACCAAAAACCAAATCTTGATCCCAGAAGACTTGAAGGCTATTTATAACAGAGATAGAAATAAAAGCAGGCAAATTAACACCTATTTGCCCAGTATGCTCAGCGGGCTCACGGGTCCTTGGTAAAACACTATTTAGCACAGTTCTTTCTGTAACACTCTGGGGGTAAACCAGACACACATGGTCACACCTAATCTGATGTTAGATGGCCAATCAATAAAACTACCTCCCCCTAGGGGTGGGGAAAGGAAAAGCAGAGAGAGGGAAGGAGCAAGGGCGGTGGTTGGGGGAGGGGTCTTGGTGTGTGCCACACCTTTTGGGGGAAAAACACGATTGTAAGAGGGACTTTACCTAACAAATGCAATCAGTATAACCTGGTTTCTTGCCCTCAATGAATCCCCAACAATAAAAAATAAATAAATAAATAATTTAAAAAACTAAATCCCTGATAAGGACAGTTTCTATTGTAAACTTCAATTGATATGTACAGAATTCTACATATTGTGAAATTAAAAGTAGGCAGAGGGATTATTTGAGAAAGTAGCTGTAACACCAAAAGGGGTTTGGACAACCTTTCCAAGATGTCTTTAGCCCAAATAAAATACTTCACAAGAAAGTAAATCTATGTAAACCTCTAAGCATCTAAGAATTTACTTCAGTCGGAATATTTTCTCAGACTGACTTATGGAGCGTCATTCTAGAATTGAAATCGTAACATTCGGGGGGAGGTGGTTCTCAGGTTGTCTCAGGGTTATCTACAGGCACTTGTTTAGATTTAAGAGTCATCCAAATAAATTAAACTCAGACATATACAGTTTTCTAAATTTCTTTAGTTCTGCAGGTTTTCTATTATGCTATGCTTAATAATTGGAGATTTTTTGCCACGTAAAATTATCTCATCATCCATCAGGGGAATAGTAGTCAGGGAGGCCTAATAGCTCAAAGATCAAAGGTTTGGCAAATCCTGGCATCCGAGTTTGCAGCATCTTCTCTCTGCCCACTTGCTAAGAATTCTGAAGTGTTCACGTCTGGTGCAAACTTAATTTAGTTCCAAATATTTCATAGGACAGCTGTTGGGATAATCAACAGCCACACCTTCCTGATAAGCAGACCAGCAGGTGCACAGCCCTCACAGACTATGCTTCGCAGAGATGCATGGGGCTAAACAATGCATCTCAAGGCCAAGTCCTGCCTTATTGAAAACCCAGTGCCTTTTGAGTCAGCTAAAGTCAAAATATGAACAGCTAGAAGTAATCATCCCAAGTCTTTAAAAGATTATTATGGCCAGCCTAAATACAAAAGTTTACGGAATATTAGGCAAAAACGTAAGCTGCTATTCATATGGCTTACAAATGCGTAGTCCATAAAAGAATCTACATCTAATCACGTGAGACTTGACATGGCTATGAAAATGGGATATTGGAGAAAGGTAGTGCAAAAGTATTTCCCCAAAACTGTAAGTGCTTAACGAACAAAAATACGTGAACATACAAAAATAATTATTATAAATAAGCTCCCATACCTAAAATACAATGAAAATACAACCCAAAAAACTTACAAATTTGGGGCCTAAAACACAGTTCACATAAAATTATTTTCATTTTTAAATGCCCACACTCCTTAAGTAGTTTGTTCCATGTACTAAAACTCATAAGTGAAACTATCTCTTCTGGATCCCAGTAATAGCTAATTAGAGCTACCAATTCACACAGTTGGAGCATAAATCATTAATGAGCTTAAAGGGCATTAATAAGACAGCATACAGGGAAGTTTCACACTGCAAAATATCATGGAAATAGGAGAATCAAGGAAGAACCAGCTCTCTCGAGGAAGAGAAATAAAGTAGTTTCCACAATTGCATTTCAAATATTCATAAAGCAAGAAAACCAGAGACTCCTGATAACACTAATGACCAATAACAAAAATCCTATTGGGTGGCGCCTGTGGCTCAAAGGAGTACCGGAGGTGGCGGGTTCAAACTCAGCCCTGGCCAAAAACACTGCAAGAAAAAACAAAAATGCTATTAATGAACCATACTGATGGAGTTAACCCCTAGACACTGTAATTGTTCTATAGTCAGCAGAACAGATAATGTTATTCTTTAATTTGGTATGGATACCTGCTCATTAAAAATACATGTTGATCATCAAGCCACACGCAATAAAGATGGTTCCAGTCCATGAACCCCTGTATCACTCTCCATCCGGAGGAACCCCAACTGCCCCCTTCTATCATCGCCCGACCCAGCAGGAAGCAGTTAGATTGAGTCTTCGCCCCTTTTCCCTAACAACAGTTGGGGTTTCTACTCGGAGAGGGAGAATTGATGCAGGACATCTGGCACCCTAGCCAGCTCAGCGGAGCTGGCAGACCTGCCGCCTCCTCCTTGGTAGTGTTGGTACTACGGCAGCCAGCTGAAGAGCCAGCGGGCTGGATGACAGGCAAGGAGGGGGACCTACAACACCCACCAGAGGCTCCAATAGCCAAAAAGGCTGGACAACTGCTGAGGAGACACCTGTGCCTTGGGTTCTCCTTCTCTTTACACTTGGGACTAAATGTGGACCCCCCATTTCCTATGCCTAGGTCAGTTTCTTGTGAATTTCCTAGTCCTGAATTCCATGGATGGACTGTGTC
>CAUYRH010098594.1:0-16174 GCA_963574655.1 Perodicticus potto
CCATTCCACTGATCTTATTTGGTATCCAGACTCTGAATTTGATTTCTGACATCTCAGCCATTTGCTTATGCAAGGGATCTTGTGCTGTATCTACCTTGTCATTCCTTGGGGGAGTTGATCTACTCTGATTATTCATATTGCCAGAGTTTTTCCATTGATTACGCCCCATGATTAGATTTTTTCCATATCCTCTGGCCATCCTCAAAGTTGGCGAGGTGTCTCTCCAAGATTGGACCCTGGCGGGATCACTCTATTGTTGGAAGATATTTGTAGGCAGTGACCTAGTGTAGCTCCTCTGGTGCTGCCCCAGCCAGGGAGTTGTGGCTGTGGGAGCAGCTCTGGAGTGGAGCATGTCACACACGGGTCCAGCAGTAGGGCTGGGGATGGTGCCCATGGTTCTGGCAATGCCAGGCTCCCAGAGTCTTTGGCAACGACAGAGGGTGGCTCCAGCAGTCTCTGGTCGGGTGGAGGGCTCTGCAGAGAGGTAGGGAGGGCCTTGGAGGGATGGCGTGGGGTTGCATGACTTCCCGAGTCCCCGGGAAGATGGATGGGGCTGGTGAGGAAGCCAGGAGGGCACTGAAAGGATGTGGGTTGTGTAGCTACCAGAGACCCTGGCTGGGGCAGCAGTGGCTAAGGGAGGCTGGGGATCTTGGCAGTGTGGCCTGTGGTGGAGTCCCATGTGTTTGCAGGAGTCCTTGGAGTGGGGCAGACCTGGATATCTAGGTGGCGCACCTCCCGGCGGTGTCTCTCATGTCCGCCAGTGTGGCGGACAGGAGCGGGACCTGGGTCCCGAGGTGGCAAGGACTGCGTTGGGGTCGCTCCTGCCGCCATAACCCCTGGACTGGGGCAGACCTGGGTCCCGAGGCTGCACGGCCCATGGCAGGGTCGCTCCCGCCCACTGGAGTGGGGCGGACCTGGGTGCTGAGAAAACACGGTCCACAGTGGGTCTCTCACGCCCACCAGCATCTCTGGGGTGGGGTGGGCCTGAGTGTCAAGGTGGTGCAGCTCCCATGGGGTCTCTCACATCCGCTGGGGTGGCGGGCAGGAGGTGGGCCTGGGTCTCAAGGCGGCATGGCCTGTGGCAGAGTTGCTCCCGCCCACTGCTCCCCCTGGAGTGGGGTGGGCTTGGGTCCCGAGGCTGCGTGGCCCAAGTCAGGGTCACTCCTGCCTGCTGCAGCCCCTGGTGTGGGGCGGGCCTGGGTGCTGAGCCTGAGCGGCCCACAGCACGGTCATACACTATGGTTCCTGGGTGTGGTTGGCCATTGGGGAGGGGGAGGTTTGGTGCAGCCCCCGGAATCCTTGGCCAGGTGAGGCACTTGGTCTAGCAGACAGAGAGTGGAGGTGCTGCTTGAGAACCTCCTCCCACAGTCTCAGCAGGGGTTAGGCTTCTGGTTCGTCAGAAGGGGGGAAGGGTGTACTGGAAGTTCAGAATGGTTGGGAAAACTTTAGTTCAAATTTTTTGCCTAGCAAGAGAGTGTTCAGAGTCACAGTGGGGGAGTATTCCCTACTTCCCATAGCACTCTCCCGTGGGGTGGGACAAGAGGTCCACAGTTCACTGTTCGTCTGTAGAAAGCCTGCAGGAGTGGATGAAGAGAAAAAAAGAAAGGAAACAGAAAGCACAAAAGACTACAGTTTTCTTGGGGGAGGGGATGCATACTTTTCCTTTCAGATGAATTTTGTACCTGAAGCTTGCTTTCTTGGAGTTGCAGCTTGCCTCAGCAGAGGTGATCTGCAGCTATCACTTCTCTCTTGGCAGGGCTCCCAGTCTTCAGCTCAATTGGGCATTTTCTGGATGTTATCCTTCTCCTTGGTCAGGAGCCTCTCTCAGGAGCTGCTTCTAGTTGGCCATCTTGCCCCTCCTCCCTGGTAATTTCCTTCTTAATCTTGTCTATGGCCCATCTATCCTTCAGAATAAGGATATTTAGCTTCCATGTTTTTGTATGAGTATGCAGATTCCTGTTGTTATTGAGTTCAACTTTTATTCCATCATGGTTGGAGAAGATGCAAGGAATAATTTCTATTCTTTTCAATTTGCTGAGGTTAGACTTGTGACCTAAGATGTGATTGATTTTGGAGTATGTTCCATGGGGTGATGAGAAGAATGTGTATTCAATTTATTAGGATGAAATGTTCTGTAGATGTCTGTTAAATCCACATGTTGCATGGTGAAGTTTAAATCTAAAATTTCTTTACTTAGCTTCTTTTTGGAGGATCTATCCAACACTGCTAAAGGAGTATTAAAATCTCCAACTACTATGGAGCTGGAGGAAATCAAGTTACTCATTAGAGTTTTTCTTATAAATTGAGGCACATTCTGGTTGGGTGCATAAATATTAATAATTAAAATCTCATCATATTGAGTAGTACCTTTAACAAATATGGAATGTCCATCTTTATCCTCCTTTACTTTGATTGGTTTAAAGCCTATTGTATCTGCAAATAATATTGCAACACCTGCTTTTTTCTGTTTTCCATTTGCCTGGAATATAGATGACCATCCCTTCACCTTGAGTCTAAAATTATCTTTTAAGGTACAATGAGATTCTTATATGCAGCAGATATCTGGCCTTAGTTTTTGTATCCAGTCAGCCAACCTATGCCTCTTTAGAGGACAATTTGAACCATTCACATTAACTGAAAATAAGGATAAATCTTTAGTAAGTTCAGTGAACGTTTTTAATGCTTTCATTAGTATGGAAGTTGAAATTTGATGAAAAGTTTCTGGTTGAGTTTACTTTTATGGTGGAGGATTACACTGGTCATTATGGGGGATAGGTCTGAGAATATCCTGGATAGCTGGTTTAGTTACAGCAAATTTCTTCAACATGTGGATTAAGGTATTTAATTTCTCCATCAGAAATGAAACTCAATTTAGCTGAGTACAGGATCCTGGGTTGAATGTTCTTTTGTTTTAGGAGATTAAAAGTCGATGACCATTCTCTTCTAGCTTGAAAGGATAGATCAGAGAGATCTGCAGTTATTCTAATATTCTTCTCCTTGTAGGTAATGGATTTCTTATGTCTGGCTGCTTTCAGAATTTTCTCCTTCATATTAACATTAGTGAAGTTAATTATGATGTGCCTGGGGCATGTCTTATTCGGGTTGAGTCGTGCTGGGTTTCTGAAACTGTCTGCTATCTGAATTTCCAAATCTCTTGGCATGTCTGGAACGTTCTCTTTCATAATCTCATAAAGAAGAGACTCTGTGCCTTGTGACCCCACTTCATCATTTTCAGGTATCCCTATAAGGTGAATATTGGTTTTTTTTCAAGTTATAGCAGAGCTGTCTGAGAGAACGATCTGTTTTTGCCTTCCAGTTCTCTTCTTCTTTGAAAGTTTGGGAGCATTTGAAAGCTTTGTCTTCCATGTCAGAAATCCTTTCTTCTATCTGCTCCATTCTGTTACTGAGGGATTCTACTGTATTTCTCAGATCTTTGAGGGCTGCAACTTCTTATCTCAATGTGTCAAAAATCTTTGGTGATTTTGTCTTTGAATTCATTGAATTCTTTTGGGTCATCTTTTGGATTACTGCTTGAAATTCTAATTCCATCTTTTCCTCCATTCTGCTGATCTTATGTATTTGCACTTTTGTTTTTTACTTTATTTTCTGGTGTGTTTGTGTAAGAATATAATACTATTGATACATTTGAAGTTTCCTTTGGTTGCCAGCATTCAATCCCAGCCTCCCTTTTTACTTCCCTCTTTGCTTGCCCTCCCACTGTATCTTCTCTTCCTTCTTTCTGAGAGGCAGAAGTATGAAAATTTGGTGTACATTCTCACAGTCTGTTTCTTGACACCAATCTCTCTCTCTCTCTCTCACACACACATACCCTTCAGAACAACACATAGTATTACTTTGAACTTTTATTTATACATTTATGCAACAATTTCAGAGTCTACAGCTCACTTTGTAGTTTGCTTTTTCCAATGATTATACATTTTTGAGATCTCATATTGATATATATTGAGGCTTAAGTTATGGTTTTTTCCTGTCATGTAGATTTCCATTCTATTAATATATCATAACTTAGTTTTCAAGTTCAATTTCCCTCTCTTTGTTTTTGTTAGGGACAATGTGGCTGTGACCTTCCTTATATGTGTGACAGGGTTTCCCTAGGTTATGCCTATAACTGAAATACCTGGGTTTGGACTAGACTATGCTTTTCAAGTACACAGGTCATCCCAACTCCCCCCTGAAGATTCTAATATTCACAATTTCTCCTGCTCTGTCTTTGGCTCCTTTGGTAGTTAGGCTGTTGAACAGAGGTTGTCAGGTGTTTCTTAAAAGGCCAATGAGTAAATATTTCAGGCATCACTGGCTAAGAGGCAAATGGAAAATATTTTATATGAAGAGTATTTTAAATGTAAGCATTAAAAATCTTGGCTCACAGGCTGTGAAAAAGCAGCAACTGGATGGATTTGGCTCACACACTCCAGTTTACTGACTTGTGTTTTCAACAATCTTCTACTTCTAGTATGAATTTACTAACTGATAGTTAAATCAATACAGGTGTTGATACACAGATATGCACACACACAGAGACCTTCTTTTTTCTTTTAGCACTGTGAGAAGTTAGGTTGCTGGTACATACACACTCCCCCAGCCCCAGGGAGACAGTTTTCCATTTCCCATAAGGCTGCTGTTGCCCTTACTTCCTGGGAGCAATGGGGTCCAAGAGTGGCTCTATTTCCCACCCACACCTCTCTGCCCCCTCAGCGGTGCTGTGCCCTTCCTTGGTGGGTGGACACACAGAGCAGTGATGCTCAGTTTCCTGTGGGAGTTTGCAGGTGCAGAAGCACAAGGGCCCATCTCCCCTGCCGTTCTAAACACCCTCCCAGGGAAGATGAAGTATGTGTTGGCAAGGGTCCCTCCATTGGTCTGAAGCACTAAGTCCTGTGAGGTGTTTGATGTACAATAGAAGGGAGAGCAACAAACCTGGCCGAATTTTGGAAAAGAAGGAGTCAGGGAGTGTCCAAGGGCTTGTCTTCATCCTTCTAGAGGAAAGGTCTGGATGGGATCGAGTCAAGGCTGACATGTGGAAATAACCTACCCCACATTGTTATCTGAGACAATTAGAAGAAGTAGGATTAAAGGAATAGATGACAAAATTATATAGGCTTAAGTTAAAACTCTGGTCCCACGCAGAATCTGACACAGCCATTTCCTGTCCTTCCAATAGGACTGCAGTCAGGTTCAAGGAGACAATCTACTCTGCCTGTTCTGGGTAAGGCACCTCTATGATCTCCTTCTCCAGTGACTTTGAAGGCAGCCTCTGGGAGGCAGCTGTCTTGGGAGACTGTGTAAGTTCCTCACTGGTGCAGGGTCAGCCACTTGATGGGAGGGGAGGGATTGCAGGAAGGAGGAAGAGGGAATGCATGCATGTGTGTGTGTGAGCATGTGTGTGTATGCATGTGTGTATATAACCATGACTGTGTGTGTGTACATGTGTATATAACCATGTGTGTATGAGAATGCTTGTATATAATAATGTGTGTGAACATGTGTGTAAGCATGTGTGTATATAACCATGTGTGTGTGAGCATGTGTGTATATAACCATGTGTTTGTGAGCATGTGTGTATATAGCCATGTGTGTGTGAGCATGTGTGTATATAACCATGTGTGTGTGAGCATGTGTGTATATAACCATTTGTTTGTGAGCATGTGTGTATATAACCATGTGTGTGTAAGTAGGTGTGTACATAACCATGTGTATGTGAGCATGTGTGTATATAACCCTGTGTGTGTGAGCATGTGTTTGTGTAAGCATGCCTGTGTGTTGGAGGGGTATAGAGAAACTCTTCCTTTTCAAAACTGTCAAACTTGCATAGAAAGTCCTCTTCCAAATCCCAGTGCCCACTTAACCTCTGCCCCTCTCACCTGATGTGGATGAGCCCCGTGCCACTGCTTCCTCACTATCTTGCTATCCACTTCTACAGACTGTGACTACGCATCCCATTTCGTATTTCCCTCCAACAAACGCTCTCCTCACTCCTGTCCAGGGCACTCAGTTTGACAAAGATCAGAGGAGACACAACAACAAAGAAGAGGTGTGACTCCCTGAGGTTCTTCAAGACCCAGGACCCCTCTGAGTCTCTGACAGGCCCCACACCTGAGGGATGGAGCTTCTGCCACGTCTGCTGAGGCTGCCCTGTGGAGAGAGGAGCTGGAATTGTTGGAGACGGAGGACTAGGTGAGATGCCTGTGTTCTTCCCTGGAGTTTCTTAACACGTGGTGTCTGGCCTGGCAGGACCTGTGGGCTTAGCTTGTGGGGTGTTTACTGACTGAAGCTCCTGTCTTCTCCCGAGCACAAAGGGCATCAGCAAGAAAACCCCACGATCCCCCAGAGCTCAGGTTTGCTAAGCCCATGCATAGACGGCTAAATGACACAGCTGGCACCCTGGATTTGGTCTTTGCCCCCTCTCGAAATGGAGCAAGTGCCATGGAGAGAGGCACCCAAGGCAGAGTCCCATGCTGCATGCTCCCTCCGGTACCGACCTTGTCACTGTGGGCTGTAACTCCCAGCACTGACCCAGACCCACCAGGAGATCAGAAATGGCTGTGTCAGGGCTGTCCCTGCAACCTGGCACATCAGGCGCCTGGGCCATACCAAAGGCAGCTGAACTGGATGCTGGAAGGGCCAAAGGCACACAGACTCATAGAGCAGAGGACAGAGCTTGAAGGGCAGGGAAGCCAGGGTGGTCTTCAAACCAAGTGGTACGGTGAGGGCACAGTGAGGAGAGGTGGGCAGTCAGGAGTCAGGGACCTGTGTACTAGGCCTTGGAATGCAATTCCTGGTGGCTGGAGCTCTGGCTGCTGCCCATGAACCATGCCAGGGTGCCCTGGCCTCACTCGCCAGCTGCCGACTGAGGATGAGCAGGTGTTAGGATGAGTCAGACGCTCAACACCTGGTGTGCAGAGTCCTAAGCTGGCTCTAGGCACTCACCCTGAGGGGTGCCCGCCTCCAGGGCACTGCTCCAGAGAGTGCAGCAAGCCCAGGAGTGGCTCTGACATGGATGTGCCAGTGACGTAGCACACGAGATGCTGGACACCAGAAAAGGTCAACTCACAGGGAGACTTGTCCAGGGTGTGGCATGCAGGGGCCAGACCCATGAGGCAGGAGCAGACACAAACTGGAGGGTTTCAGGGTCCAGGTGAAGCTAGAGAGCCAGAAAGCAGGAGCACGCACAGGTTGGGTTTCCCCGGGGCAGGCAGTTTACTTGGGAGGTGAAGGAACAGTGGCAGGAGGGTGGGGAGGCAGGAAGGGATGGCAGGTGCCAGCCAGGCATGCATTGGAAGCCAGCGTGGAGCACGTGTCAGTGCTGGCTCCGGGGGAGTGAGGGAGCTGGGGCAGGGACCCACCATCTCCTGTTGGCCGTTGGTGGAAGCTGCTCTCCATAGATGGATGTTGATTTCTTCTCCTTCATGGGTGGGGTCAAGGGATGTTAGCAGCAGAGAAAGGCCTCAGACTAGGAGGTGGGGTGCGGGCGCTGGGATGCTGGACTGGGGAGCACAGAATGGACCTGGCTCAGGGCGGGGGCAGGGTAGGGGTAGGTGCTGACTGCACCTGCTGCAGACTTTGACGCCAGGGCTCATCCCTGGACACACCAGGGCCAATTCTGGGCAGCTGAATGTCACACTCACCTGAGTAGGCTCTTGATATCCCTCTCACCCTGTCCACATGGAGGTGGCCTGCTCTGGAGGTGGCGGCTGCCCAAGATTTCCACTGGACCGAGTCACAGAGAGGCCCTGTTCAGTAGTTCCTCTGCCTCCCCTGGCCCCTGGGCCTGCTGACAGAAGACCCTTTAGAACCATCGGATCAACACAAGTGAAGTCGAGGGTGGGAGGGTCAAGGAGGGGGTGGGCCAGCTGCTCACTTGTAGGCCCTGAGGATGCCATGGGGGACCAGTATTCCCAGGAGGGTGTGTCTGTCCCACTAGAGCCCTTCTCCAGGGTCACATAACTTAGCCTAGAACAGTGATTTTCAGCTGATGTGCCACGGCACACTGGTGTGCTGTGAGAGATCTTAGGTGTGCCTTGAAAATGTTTAAAGATCATTAATTAAATTATTTTCAAAAGAAGCTCAAAGCATAGTAAATATATTATTGTTTTTACTCTTTTTTTGGATCCACATAATTTAAGTGTGTTGCAGAAGTTTAGCTATAGGTTCAAGAGTGCCGTGAGATAAAAAAGACGGGAAAACACTGGTTGAGAATGACCCTCCGCATTCAGAGGGCAGAGCAGCAGTCACTCCTCCAACCCCCCTCTCCTGCCATCATTCTGGTTATGTTATTCATTGTCTGAGACGTCTTTTCCCGGATTATTATTATTTTTTTTGATGGATATCTTATAGAATTGCCACACAACATTTAGTCTAGGAGAGAAGGCCGATTTTTGGCAAGAGTTTTGTGGTTATGAGGAAGAGCTTCTTGATCAGAGTGAGGGCTGGACCTGGGGAAGGAACGCTGAGGGACCTGAGGCAGACCTGCCCTGGAGTACCCATGGCTGCCCAGCACCAAGCCGGGCCAGGCCTAAAGGTGCAGGTGGCCCACTCCGTCAGACTCCCTGGGCTGGGCTCCAAAATCCTTTTTATTACATTTTTATTCCAGTATATGGGATACAATCTAGAAAAATAATTTGGCTTCTGCTGAAAAAAGCATGTTTCTTCCTGACATTCTTGGATGAGTTTCATTTTCTAGTTTTGAAAATGAGAACAAGGCAAAGGACAGGGTCAAAATCACTCTTTGCTGCCTTGCCTTCCCCTCCCGTGCACTCGTCTCTGCTGTTGGCTGGGGAGCCCCTGGGTCCTCTCGTGGCTCCCACCTTTCTCCTCCAAGGACCCGGGATGTTGCATCTCTGTCTTATCTGACTTGTCCTCCCCCAAGCCCAGGATTCCAAGACACAGAGATCCTGAGTGTCCCACTGATGAGTGTCACACCTTTGACGTGTCCACATCCCATGTGGAACTAGTCTGCAGTCTTTTATCCTAACCCCCAATATTGTCAGTCTCTGGAATTAACCTGGAAAATATCAACCCTGCCATCAGATTGGGGCAGACCCCAACATTTCTAGGCGGGCTCTGTTCTCCATGGTGGGAACTGCAAATAAGTGGTGGGGAGCCCTCTGTCCCCACACCTCACTCCCACAGCAGCCATGCTGTGCCCACACAGTGACATCTGAAGAAAAGTGGTAGGGACTGGTTCTGACGAAGGTGAAGACATCCTGGGTCTGGACCAGACGGGACCATCCGCTCTCCCTGGAGAGCTCATGGAATTCACAAAGCCTTTGGTCTTGTGTCAGTTAGCTTTTGCTGTGTAACAAACTCCTTCAAATTTTAATGGCTCAATTTGCCAAGAAAGTAGATTTTAGATGCTCTTACAGCCAAAAAAACCTAAAGATGTAAGAACAGGGATATCTTAGTTTGCTTGACTGTAGGCATCATTTCACCGTGTATATGTATATAAAATCATTTTGTTATACACTTTAAATATACAAATTAAAAACAAACATAATGGTGTTTATTTAGCTCACAATTCAGAGCCTGCTCCTCTGGTTTTGATGGGGCTCATGAAGGTGCTCTGGTTAGCTGGCAGATTGGCTGGGGCCTGGCTTGTCTAGGAACACCTCCCTCACATGGCTGGTGGTCAGCAGGTGGTCAGCTGAGGTGGCCAACGCACTGGGCCACCTGCTTCTCTCCTCCAGCAGCCAGGTCAGGCTCATTCTAACCGAGACAGAACAGCAGGAGGGTGGGGCCCAGAGCACAGATGCTTTTAATGTCTCTGTATGGGTCACATTTACTGATGTCCCACTGGTTAAAGCCAGTCACACTGTCAGTCCACGTCCTGTTGGACGAGCCTGCCTGTGGATGTGGCTGCAAAGAGATGGGAACACAGGACATGCCTGCAGCCACGCCCCCAGATTTCTACTACAGACCAGTGTGCTGGCCACTAGGAGACAGCCCACTAATCTGTCATTTTAACAGTTTCCTGGATAATTCTCACCTAGCTCCTCTTTAGAAAGTCAACTGAGGACCATAGCACACGACAATTGGTCAGGATTGACCAGTGATCACTCATCACCCATTGTGATGTGGCCCCAAGTTATGAACTCAGAAGCCGCAGAGCCAGGCCAGTAATGCCCGTGTGTGAAGTGCAGGCAGCTGGGCAGGGGGACATTGTGAATGAGGGATTAAAATTCAGTTTTCTTCACGTACTGACCGGACCCAATAACTTGTGTCCAGGTGTCCTCGGTAGACTCAGTTTTATTGTAACCATTTATCAACTTCTGAGGAAGACAGGTGGCCCTGGAATGAGGGCCCACATCACCCTAAAAAGACCACTCCTTTCTTCCCAGCTGCCCCAGCCTTGGCATTCTCTCAGGGTATCTGGGACTCGGGAGGCACCCTTCTTTCATGTCTGACTCTGATGATCCACCCTCCTGCTGACGCCTCCCCAGACCAGCCTCTCCCTCGCCGCCATTATCCTGCTTAACACTCGCCTCTGTCTGACGGAGCTTTTCACTGCGGGTGGTTGACTGTCCCCTCTCCTGTGGAGACTGCAGGAACTCTTGTCTGTCCTGCCCATGTCTGGATCCCCAGGGCCTGCTGCACCGGGATCTGCACCATTTCTCCCACGGATGGCGCCCACTTGTCAACTTGGTTGTTTCTCTGACCTTCAGCTCTCCCTCAGCCCTTGTGCTTGCTCTGCAGACAGAGGTCATGTTGATGGGACAGAGCTTTCTCCTACAGATGTCCACTTCCCCCAGGCCTTCTTGCATTGTGAGAATTTTCTCTTGAGGAGTCTTGGAGAGCAGCGGATAAACTCTCCCCGTTCCCTCACTGGCAGGCCTCCTTTGGAGGCGAGTTGGGAGGGGGCACGGCCTGGTGTGGGAAGGGGTTTGGGGCCTTGCTCCAGGTGTCCCTTCCACTCCATGTGCGGAACACAAACTGTTAGACTGGACGGCCCAGCCAAGGCCTGAGCCAGGCATTGGAGGGGGAGAGGGAGGGCTGCCTGTGTGGCCCGCTCGGGGCCGGCAGGGAGGAATCACAGGATGCCATACCTGGGGACATTGAGGATTTCCCCCCTGAATCTTATAGGCTAGGAGGTGGAGCTGCACAGACGTCAGTTAGACCTCACCTTCCCGCCTCCCACCCAGGTGGGTTCCCACCACCCACCCACACCACCCCATGTGGGGTGAGCAAAACAGTCTCTTTACCAAATCCAATGTCAACTGGAGAGCTCCTTAAGTAAATAATATACATGAGCCCTAAAACACTTTTAGTAAAAGAGGAAAGGATTTAAAATTTCCTTAATAGAGGAAATTTTCTCTCTATTTTCTATAGAGATGAACAAAAACTGCCAAGAGGCTGGGCTTCAAATGTTTCGAGAGAAAGCCAGATTCCCCCACATACACTTTGGACCAGTCAGTTTCAAATCTAAGGGTCCAGGAGAGACTCAGGCTTCTCAGCTGGAGAAGAAATGAAACCCGGCAGACATCTGCGCCTCCGAGTGCCGCGGGGTGCAGCCTTCTCTTCAGGTATCTGGCACTCTGCTGTTCTTGGGAGTGGGCCCCCCACTCGGCTTGCCCTCTTGCTGGAGGCAGCTGTGAATGTGAGCAGCCTGGGCTGTTTCAGATCACGGTTTATGAGGCTGAGATGTGGAGCGTTTCCAAGGGCCAAATGTTTGCGGCAGACGCACCTTTTCCCGTTCAGAAACCCAGAACTTCTTGGATGAGACCATCTCCCATAAAACATGAAAATTCAGCAGTTCCAAGCATCAGAGAAGTTGCAGACTCAGGTCCTTTTCCGATATTCATCAGAGCACGTTCAGGCAGTCTGCTGGGAAAGGCCTGTTTCTTTCAGAGGCCCGGGGGAGGCCTGCAAGGGTCTCTGCTGCTTCAGTCCAAATGGGGCTATTGGTGTCACCCCCCGCCTAGGATGAACCTCTAAAGGGGCTCAGCTCCAAATGACACTCCTTCAGGAGATGCTCTGGGGTTCACCGTGGGGCCATGGGTTTCCCCCGGCCTCTCCCTGGCAGGAGGTGAGGCTGATGGACCCTGTCAGAGCACCCAGATGAAACCCGGTCTGTGTGCTGGGCCCCTATGCACAAGGACGGTGTCTGCTTACTCACCTGAGTGTCTGTGGCGTTAATGTAAAAGCTTGGGGCCGTGAGGACTCTGTGCCTGGGATGGGGGAGTGGAAGGAAGTCAGGGGCCCCCTCAATGTTATCCATCCCAGGACCTGCTAGGAGGAGACAAGGCCAGGGAGGAGAGGCCCGCGGGGGTAAGCAAGGGGGAGACTGTGGTGTGAGCGCACACTCAGCCCCGTTCCAAGAGTCTGGGAGCTGAGTGAGCAGAAGTTGGACGTGTTTTCCTACTGAAGGAAGTCCACAGGGTCCTCTGAAGAAGGAAACCTTACAGGGCTTCACCGTCAACTTCCGAAACCACTGGGCCTGGTGAGAATCTCCGGAGAGGTGGGGCCATTTGCCCCCAGAGGTGGGGGCATTTTTAAAGGGCATTAACCCCTTTAAATGGGGGCATTAACCCCCATTTAAAGGGGTTAATATTCACTTTTGTCTTCAAATGTGTGTGTCCAGCCCAGACCTCATCCCTGACGTTCATTTATGCAGATCCACCTGCCAACTTGGTGTTTCTGCTCAGCTGTCCCAACAGGATTGTCACACACTTCACATGTCCAGGACAAACTCCTGACTTCCCCAGCCACACACCTGGAAGATTCCAGTCTTTCCTCTCAGTTAATGGTAACCCCTGCCTCCAAACCTCCTTCTAGGACTTCAGATGGAACATTTTCCAGTCACCATTGATGTTTCCCTTCTGTTCGCACTGGGCATGCGTCCATCAGCAAGTCCCGGTGGCTTGACCTGTGCCTAAATCTGCCCGTTTCTTACAGCTCCCACCCCCCTGCCACCATCCTGGGCCAATCCACTGTCCCCTCTTACTTTCAATGTCATGGCAGTCTCCCACCTGGCTAGCCAGCCCTCACTGCCCTTCCTTGGCATGTTTGCTGGAAAAATCCTCCTAAAATCACAGGTTGGCTGGTTCCATTCTACTTCAAAGCAAGCAATGGCTCCTCATCTTCCTCAGATTAAATCCAAAGGCCTGACTCTGGAAGCCCTCCGTGCTCTGGGGTGCCACACCCATGACCTCCTCTCCCAACTTACTTCCCAAGTTTGTGCCTCAGGACCTTTGTGGCTGCTACACACCCTCATTGAGCTCACAGCCTCAGGGCAGACTGACGATGGCTCCCACCATCTGCGCTCGTGCTGGCTCAGGCAGACACTGTGCTGCCTTCCTGTGGCCCTCAGTGCTCCCTGTCTGGGGTACCCGTGGCTTCCTACTGGGGCACCCTCCACTTTCCACTGGTGTGCTCTAGGCTCGCATGGCCCGGGACGGGCAGGATTTGGAAGTTACCTCAGCTCTCTCACCCCTTTCGTGGGATAATTCTGCAGCACGTTCAACAAGGTCTCCCAGTTGCCCATAGTGTTGACTGACTTGGTAACACAATTGTTATTTGCTCCCTTCCCTTCCCTGCCTCACTTCCCTACTTTTCTGGGTGTTTCCTGGGATCAGCTTCCAAATAAATCACTTGTTTTCAAATCCTCATATCGGAGTCCTTTTGGGAAACCCAAGTGATGGCTTCATTGACAGCCACCCGGGAGACAGTCCAAACACAAGACCCCGTCTCTTTGTGACTGGGAGCTCGGTGTGCGAAGTCCCATTTTCCCAGAGAGGCTCACGCCATCCACAGGGGCAAATAACTGCAAGTCTCAAGGAGGTGAAAGCAGACGCAGGATTGGGGGCCACGAGAGCAGCTGTGGTTCCACGTGGCCCTCTCTCCGCTCTCCTCTCACCTGCCCACGGACTGTCTTTCTCGAGTTAACGATTTAAGCTTTTATCACCGAAGGGAAGGAAAAGTCACCTCCTGTCCTTAGGGGCCCTCAGGGCCTCAGAGCCCAGGTTTTGCAGATTGTGTTGGTAACTATGGCTCAAAGCAAACTACCTTAAACTTTGTGGCTTGAAACAGTAACAACATTTATTTTGCTCATAAATCTGCAGTTTGGACGGGGCTTGGCCGTTCATCCCTGTGCTCATGGCTGGAGCTCCTCAAGGATGGAGGGCTGGAGTCTCCCCTCACTCAGGCGTCTGGAAGCTGGTGCTGGGAGACTTGAGAACCTGGCTGGAAATAGCAGGGACTCCTCAGATGTCTCTCTCTACTCTCTGTGGGACCCCTTCGGAGTGACAACTTCAGGGTAACGCCTCTTCTTACATGGTAACTCAGAGCTCCAAGGCGCACATTCCAACTGAGAGAGCTGGGGTTGCTGTGTGACTCTTAATGACGTGGCTTTGGGAGTTGCACAGCGTCACTTTCTGCTGCCCTCTGTTGGAGGGATCACAAGGCTTCACCCTTATTTGGCTCTCCATGGCAAATATCCTCTGCTACCCAGATCTTTGATTTGAGGGTTATTGGCATGATGTTTCTCATGGGCAGAAGCTTCTTGTCTACAGCCTCGATGCCCATATGGGCAAAAGGAGATGCGGACTAAAGAAAACGTAATGGGGCCTTGGCCGGGGAAGAGCAAGTTGGGCTATTTCCCAGCCCAAGCTTTTTTCTTTTTTTTTTTTTTTTGTCTTTTTTTTGAGACAGAGTCTCACTCTTGGGCTCAAGTGATCCTCCTGCCTGAGCCTTCCGAGTACCTGGGACTACGGGTGCCCACCACAACGCCTGGCTCTCAGCCCAAATGTTTGTGTGAGTTCACGCACATGCCTGGCTGCTGCTGCTGTCGAAGGGCATGGAGGATATTGGTAGTAGAAGGAGAGGTAAAAGGGAGGAACTGACTCCCTGCCCAGCCTCTGAGACTGTTTGGAATTCCCACGGGGAGAGCCAGAGATACAAGTAGAAGCTTGTTTTCGAGAGGCACTTTTGTGAGAAGCTGGGCCTGAGCAGAGACATTGCAGGGCCCAGGCAGTGAGGGGTAGCTGAGAGCTGGGGAATAGGGAACACGGTTCTGCTCTGGCCCCTTGAGAAACAAGGTTTTGGCAGCTCTGGGAGGTGGGACATACATGGATGGAGGGTTCTGACAGTGATGAGGGTTCCAGGGACTGGAACAAGTGGCTACAACAGAAGAACATGGGACGATTTGTTCCTTTACACCTGTAAATACCATCTGGAAACTTTCCCCCAATAATGGGGGGAGATTAGAGAGGACACATGTCCCTGCATCACTGCGGGGCAGCCTAGATCCCGGCAGGGCTTGTGATGTGAGTGTCCTCGCCCTGCACGCAGTCAGGGGTGTCACAGAATGTTAAAGACACAGTCCTATTAGCCACGGTTGGTAAACCGTGATGGCAGTCATTGTGTGTATGAGTCTGTGTGTGGTTAAAAAGCATAAGAGGAAAGTTGGAGTGGGTGAGACTGACATTATTACTGAGTACCTGGGTCATTCTGAAACAGACCGTCCACCACATGGCGCCCTTTGATAAAGGACACCACTCTTCTCTCTATTGAGAAGCCTGTCATTTTGGTGGCTGGTGGATGAATCTCGGTCAAAAGAAGGAGATGGGAATTTTTAGCTGAAAAGGAGCCATATGGCTATGGTGTTTCAATAAGGAAAATGTCTCGTAGAGACATCCTGGGGACATTGTAGCAGTCCTATACCTCTCCAGAAGGTGTTCACTTTTTCGCGGCATGAATTTTAAACAACATTCACAGGAAATTTGTAATTCCATCAGTCTGACAGTTAACAGATTTCTAAATGCTATAGCATCCAATATATATATATATATATATATATATTTTGAGACAGAGTCTCACTATGTTGTCCTTGGTAGAGTGCCGTGGTGTCACAACTTACAGCAACCTCTAGCTTTGGGCTTAAGTGATTCTCTTGCCTCAGCCTCCTGAGTAGCTGGAACTACAGGCGCCCACCACAATACCTGGCTATTTTTTGTTGTTGCAGTCTGGCTGGGGCTGGGTTCGAACCTGCCACCCTGGGTATATGGGACTGGCACCCCACTCACTGAACCACAGGCACTGCCCCGTGTCCAATATATTTTTATTATTAACATTTTTTTCTCGCCTAGAAAAATATATGTTTATTTTTGAAAAATCAAAGAAAAATTTGAACAAGCAAATAAAATAAAGTCACCTTAAATATTTT
>CAUYRH010098596.1:0-11479 GCA_963574655.1 Perodicticus potto
ATGGATTAATAAATTGTGGTACATGTATACCATGGAATACTATGCAGCCTTAAAGAAAGATGGAGACTTTACCTCTTTTGTGTTTACATGGATGGAGCTGGAACATATTCTTCTTAGCAAAGTATCTCAAGAATGGAAGAAGTATCCAATGTACTCAGCCCTAATATAGAGCTAATTTATAGCTTTTATATGAAGGCTAAAACCCAATTATAGCACAAGAATATGGGGAAAAGGGCAAGGGAGGGGAGGGGAGGAGGGAGGCTGGGTGGAGGGAGAGCAATTCGTGGGATCACAGCTATAGTGCATCTTAGAAGGGTACTGGTGAAACTTACTAAATGCAGAATACCAATATCTTCATATAGTGATTAAGAAAATGCCATGAAGGCTATGTTTAACAGTTTGATGAAAATATTTCAGATTGTATATGAAGTCAGCACATTGTGCCCCATGATTGCACTAATGTAAACAATTATGATTTACTAAAATAAAAAAAAAATGTGTATTAGGTTTTACAGTTTTTCCCAGGTCATAGCTACCATCAATTATGTGATCTTTTTTTCCTTCATTTAAAAGTTATCCTACTAAATTCATTTATCTTTTATTTTGACATCACAACAAACTATAAGAATAGCACAAGAATATGAGGAAAAGGGCAAGGGAGGGGAAGGGAGGAAGGAGGATGGGTGGGGTGAACTATCATCTGTTTGGTGGTAGGAACCAATGAAAACACTCAAGTTCCACATGTATTTATTTTTTACAGAACTTACTGTATCACTTTGCAATTTAAGAAAAGTTAGCTCTGCCTCCAACAATACTTCATTTAACTTTTTTTACTAATGTTTTTCAGAATCTTAAGTTTATTACCCCTAATAAGAAGCCAGTTAATCTTTCTGATGCAAAGTATCAGTTTATTGGCAGAGGTAAGAGAGAAAATATCTCTAGAGACTTACAGCGTAATACACTATTAATTAGTAGCAGATAAGAAGGGTTAAGTGTGAAAAAAGTAGGTTTAGTCATGAATTCTACCAAAATAAAAATACTCCAAATCTTATTCTTTTTTTTTTTTCAGATTAATACAAGGGTGAATATAATTAGCTTACAATGTTTGCATTTGTACGGTAAAGTCCAAGGTGTGGTTATGTCCCTCACCCAGGAAGTGTGCCTTATGCCCATACATTGTACCCACTGGGAGGGAACTTACCAAACTCCCTGTCCCATTCTGCCCTTCTTGAATTTAATTGAGTTTTTCTTTCATGTGGGACTGCAGTTGTTAATCTACTCATTTCAACTTAGTATTGAGTACATTGGACGATTGTTTTTCCATTCCTGAGATACTTAGAAGATTATTCTCCAACATCTTCTAGGTTGTTAGAAAAGATACAAAATCTCCATCATTTTTATGGCTAGAGAGTATTCTGTGGGACACACACACACACACACACACACACACACACACACACATATATATATATATACCATAGTTTATTAGTCCATTCATGGGTTGATGGGCACTAGTTTGCAGTCCTACCAACAGAAGTTCCCTTCTTTCCATGCCAGGGTCTATTGCTTTGGGACATTATGATGGGGGCCATTCTCATTGAGTTAGGTTATATCTCAAAGTGGTTTTGATTTGCATTTCTCTGATGATTAAGGACAAGGCGCAGTTTTTCATGTGCTTGTTGGCCAGTCATCTGTCCTCATGAGAAAAGATTCTGTTCATGTCTCTTGCCCGGTTTTGAATAGGGTTGTTTGCTCTTTTCTTGTTGATTTGCTTGAGTTCATTGTAGATTTGGGTTATTGGCCCTTTGTCAGATTGTAGCATCCAAATATCTTCTTCCATTCTAAAGGCTCTCTCTTTGCTTTGTTGATTGTGTCCATAGTGGTACAGAAACTTTTTAATTTGATCAGGTCCCATTTATTTATTTTTGTTGTTGCTGTGATTGCCAGTGGGACTTTCTTCATAAATTTTCTTTTCCTAGGCTAGTAAGATCCAGAGTTTTCCCACACTTTCTTTTAGACTTTTTAAGTTCTGTGTCTTAGATTGAAATATTTTATCCATTATGAGTTAATTTATGTAAGTGGTTAGAGGTGAAGGTCTAGTTTCAGTCTTTTACATGTGGGTAACCAGATCCTCACCACCATTTATTAAATAGCAATTCTTTCCCCTATGTATGCTTTTGTTTGCTTATCAAAGATCAAATGGTGATAGGAAGCTGATTTTTAGCTCTAGGTTCTCTGTTTTGTTTCATAGATCTGTCTCTACTTTTATCTAATAAGCTCAATCAGAAACAAAAAGGGGGAAGTAACAGATACCAGAGATAAAATAGATATTTTCTGAATACTACAAAAATCTCTATGCCCAGAAATTTGAAAACCTGGAGGAAATGGACCAATTCCTGGAGTCACACTACCTTCCTAGACTCAAACAAGAAGAAACATAACTCTTGAATAGACCAATATCAAACACTGAAATTGTAAAACTATAAAAAATCTTCCAACAAAAAACAGTCCTGGACCAGACAGTTTCATATAAGTATTCTACCAAAAGTTTAAAAAAGAGCTTGTACCTATATTGCTGAACATATTTTAAAACCTTGAGAAGGAAAGAATCCTCTTCAACTCCTTTTATGAAGCACATATCACCCTGATACCAAAACCAGGAAAGGACACAACAAAAAAGAAAATTAATGACCAATATCATTAACCAATATTGACGTAAAATCTTAATAAAATCTTAGCAAACAGAATTTAGATACACATCAAAAAAAATAATTCATTGTAACCAAGCGGGCTTCATCTTTGGGATGCAGGGCTGGTTCAACATCAGCAAATCCATAAACGTAATTTACCACATAAACAGAAGTAAAAGCAAAAACCATATGGTCCTCTTAATAAACACCAAAAAATTATTTTATAACATCCAGCATCATTTTTGATTAGAATACTTATGAAAATTGGCACAGATGGTACATTTCTCAAACTACAACGTAGTTTAACATATCAAACTGTATTAACTACAGAGAGTTAGAGACTTCTTCTCAGAAATAAGAACAACTCACTTAAGTGTTTCATTTAACTCTGGTGATTCCACACATTTTTTTCCTGAGTTGAGGTTAAATGTCACACAGTAATATCCTGTGGTGGGCAGATAGCAGCGAGGGCTTGTCATAAATCATAGGCCACCATTCAAATGTTAAGCAACTCAGAGGGACCAATGCAATTTATACAGCATGAAGGTTTGGAATAGGAAAAATAGTAAAACATTTAGGATGTCTGGAGTCTACTAAAATGTAATTTATGTGCCAGTAAGCAAAATTTAGGTCTTATCAGTGTATGCTTGAGAGAACCAATAATTTTTTTGTTCTTTGCTTATGTTACTTAAGTCTGGAAACAAAGGTTGGGAATTAAATTATGTGCATTTTGTCCTGACTGCTTAGTAGAAGTAAGAAGAAACCAAGTGGGCATGGTTTCTTTTTACTTCTTCTTCTTCTTACAGGCTCACACCTGTAATCCCAGAACTTTGGGTAGTTGAGGTGGGAGAATCACTTGATGCCAAGAGTTTGAGATCAGCTTGAACAAGAGAGAGACTCCCATCTCTACAAAAAAAAAGAAAAATTAGCCGGCCATAGTGGTGCATACCGGTAGCTGGGACTCCAGCTACTTGGGAGGCTGAGGCAGGAGGATCACTTGAACCCAGGAGTTTGAAGTTGCAGTGAGCTATGATGATGCCACTGCACTCTAGCCCAGGTGGTGGAATGAGACCCTGTCTCAAAAAAAGAAAGAAAGTGTCAGTAGTAGTATTTAGTGCCTGTGACAGCTGAATGGTGACCCAGTGCAGTGTGTAGCGTTCTGAAAGAACTTTATGTGATGATGATCTTTAAGGTTGTAAGATGCTCAACTAAAGAAAGATTTGAGAAAGATTTTCATTTCATTGTTTTCTACATGCTTTTCAAATGTAAGTAGGATAAGTTCTCATTAAGGTAAGTATCACTAGATTTTTAAATAATGAAGGAAATCTTCACTTTTGCTAGGACACATTTAGGACAATGAGATGTGTGGTACAACTAAATTATACTGACATGCCTAGATAGGAAGTACAATCTGAAAATTAAAAACAGCAAGATAGCACTTTATTCATTTCCTCAGTACACATGTCTTGAGCACTGAGCAGTGTCCTGCTTTCTATTAGCTACTGGTACCATAAGGATGAAAAGGTAAGGCCTTTGTTCTCAAGATGCTCACAGGCTTATAACAGGACAGACAAGTAAACATTTATTATATGCTATAATTCTAACAGCCCTGGAAGAGCCAGGGCACAAATCCCCACTAGACTGATCATCAGTTTTCGGGCCCACACAGGCCTCCTGAAACAGAATCTCTAAAGTGGGACCTGGGAATGTATATTGTGAAAAACTCTCCTGGGTCCCACTGGTCAGCCTGACCTAGAGCCTGCTTAATGTCTAGGCATCAGTCTGGCCTAGGACTCGCTGCACAGAGTGAGTCTGCTCAGTGTCTAGGCATCAGCCCGGCCTAGGACTCACTGCACAGAGTGAGTCTGCACAGTGTCTAGGCATCAGCCTGGCCTAGGACCCACTGCACACAGTGAGTCCGCTCAGTGTCTAGCCATTGGCCTGGCCTAGGACCCGTTGCACACAGTGAGTCTGCTCAGTGTCTAGTCATCAGCCTGGCCTAGGACCTCACTGCACACAGTGAGTCTGCTCAGTGTCTAGGCATCAGCCTGGCCTAGGACGTGCTGCACAGAGTGAGTCTGCTCAGTGTCTAGGCATTGGCCTAGCCTAGGACCTCACTGCACACAGTGAGTCTGCTCAGTGTCTAGGCATCAACCTGGCCTAGGACTTGCTGCACACAGTGAGTCTGCTCAGTGTCTAGGCATCAGCCTGGCCTAGGACGTGCTGCACACAGTGAGTCTGCTCAGTGTCTAGTCATCAGCCTGGCCTAGGACCTCACTGCACACAGTGAGTCCGCTCAGTGTCTAGGCATCAGCCTGGCCTAGGACGTGCTGCACAAAGTGAGTCTGCTCAGTGTCTAGGCATTGGCCTGGCCTAGGACCTCACTGCACACAGTGAGTCTGCTCAGTGTCTAGGCATCAGCCTGGCCTAGGACATGCTGCACACAGTGAGTCTGCTCAGTGTCTAGGTATCAGCCTGGCCTAGGACGGGCTGCACACAGTGAGTCTGCTCAGTGTCTAGGCATCAGCCTGGCCTAGGACCCCACCGCACAGAATGAGACTGCTCAGTGTCTAGGCATCAACCTGGCCTAGGACCTGCTGCACACAGTGAGTCTGTTCAGTGTCTAGGCATCAGCCTGGCCTAGGACCCGCTGCACAGAGTGAGTCTGCTAAGTGTCTAGGCATCGGCCTCGCCTAGGACGTGCTGCACAGAGTGAGTCTGCTCAGTGTCTAGGCATCAGCCCGGCCTAGGACGCACTGCACAGAGTGAGTCTGCACAGTGTCTAGGCATCAGCCTGGCCTAGGACCCCACTGCACAGAGTGAGACTGCTCAGTGTCTAGGCGTCAGCCTGGCCTAGGACCCCACCGCACAGAGTGAGACTGCTCAGTGTCTAGGCATCAGCCTGGCCTAGGACCCACTGCACAGAGTGAGTCTGCTAAGTGTCTAGGCATCGGCCTCGCCTAGGACATGCTGCACACAGTGAGTCTGCTCAGTGTCTAGGTGTCGGCCTGGCCTAGGACGCGCTGCACAGAGTGAGTCTGCTCATTGTCTAGGCATCAGCCTGGCCTAGGAGCCCACTGTACAGAGTGAGATTGTTATCTAGGTACCCAGCCTGGTCTACAACCCGCTGCCTGAAGTAAGGTTGCTCAGTACCCAGACATCCTGTTTGCCTCCTCCTTCTAGGACCTTATGACGCTGTTATCTCTGGTGGCTTCCTTCACAGAATAGCCTAAGTATGGGGGAGAGTGGAGGTAAGAGAGGCCTAGAAAGGAGGGAGCATCCTTCCACACAGCCCCGCAGAATGGGATGTGGGATATATTGTGAGATGTTCCTTGGAAGCATCTCAGCCTGCCACCAAGATGTGAAAATGTCAGTTCCGGCCATGCACTTTGAGAGTTTTCTGTTCTTTCTGGATAGTATGTGTGATCGGTACTTGTATCCCTCTCCTCTTTCCTATTTTCATTGCTGGTAAATCTCCTTTCTTTTCACTGAGTCAGTGTCGACAGGACAGTTCACCAACTTTATCAAACTTGTTAAAAAGTGTGAGAGGAAAGGATGTGTGTACCTAGTATTTCACATTACAAAGGAATATGTAACAGAATATGAGAATACCATTAATGTGTTTTTATTTTGTATAGTTTCTGTTTTGTTTTCAAACAGAGTCTCACTCTGTCACCCTGAGTAGAGTGCCATGGCATCATAGCTCAGAGCAATCTCAGACTCTCGGCCTTGAGCAGTCCTCTTGCCTCAGCCTCTCAAGTAGCTGGGACTATAAGCATGCACCACTACGCCTGGCTAGTTTTTCTATTTTTAGTAGAGACCAGGTCTCACTCTTGCTCAGGCTGGTCTTGAACTCCTGAGCTCAATGCCTTGGCCTCCCAGGGTGCCATGGTTTTGTTGGGATTTTTCGTTCCTTTTTTTTTTTTTGGTGCTAGACATTTTTTTTAAAAATAGAGTCCCTGTTAATATAGAAATGTCAGACTAGAAACTAATATTTGAATGTGGCCTCACAGGCTTTTTTCTGGCTTGATTCCTTTAGTAAGGAGACCACTCAAACATCGTGGGATAGATGCTGCCACGGCCAGAGGATCTGGGGCTTGCTCCAGAGATTTCGCTCTACTTCAGTCAGGGCAGGCGTAACTGCTGTAGCTAACAGTGGTTCAACACAATAAAATGTTATTTCTTATTCATGTGTGAGTGGGCACTGAGAGGGCTTCCCCCTCATAACCTCATCTAAATACTAGCACATTGGGTGTGAGGGCTTCGAGATAGGAATTTGGGGAGACACAAACATTCAGTCCATAATAGCTCTATTCCTCTATGTGTGTATGTGTGCTTGTGGTGGTAAAAGATGCATAACGTAAAATTTACCATTTTATTTTCAGTGTACAGTTCAGTAGTGTTAAGCATCAACACATTATTTGCAGCCAACTGCCGTATCTCTTTTCATCTTACAAACGGAAACCATATAACCATTAAATAACTCCCCATTTCCTCCTCCTCCCAACCCCTAGCCACCATCATTCTAGTTTCTGTTTCTATGAATTTGACCACTTCAGTGGAGTCTACAATGTCTGTCTTTTTTGACTGGCTTATTTCACTTAGCATCCTATCCTCGAGGTTCGTCAATGTCATAGTATGTGTTGGAATTTCCTTTCTTTCTAAAGCTGAACACTTTCCCGTTGTATTTATAGACCACATTTCCCTTACCCTTTCTTCATCCTTACGTACTTGGGTTGCTTCCACCTCTTGGATTCTGTGCTGCGAGGGACATGGTGTGGCCTTTGTTGCTACTGAGCAGTGGCTACCTTAAGGTCATCGAAAACAGAAGACTTTACCCTCAGTCTAAGTCACTTTATACAACTGAGAAAATTGACTGGGCTGTTGTTCAAAACCTTTTTCAAATTTGCCTCTCTGGGATCTAGAAGTAGTTTTTCCCCCTAATTCTTCAAAACCTCATTTCTCCTGGGAAAGTGGGCAGTTCTTTCCTATGCTCATCTCTTTCCTATAGTTCTTTGTCAGAGGAAGCTTTTCTTGCTCATGTCAGAGTCTGATGTGGATTGAGGGTGGGACAGTGTGCTCCACATAATCACTTCGAGTCCATGCTCCTTCCCTCTAGGGCAGCGGTTCTTAACCTGTGAGCTGTGACTCACAGGAACTGTATTAAAGGGTCACGCCATTAGGAAGGTTGAGAACCACTGCTCTAGGGCCTATCCTCTTCCATACTTCACTAATGAACAGAAAGAGAAGGATTGCACCAGAAGGCTTTTGGGGGCCAGACCTAAGAGTAATATATGTTGTATACCCATTCCATTGTCCAGACTTCTTATTATAGTCTTACTTAACTGGAAGGAGTATAGGAAAAGAAAACTAGGTTTTGTGAACACGTAACAGCCACTGCTATAGGCTGGAGCTAAATTTGGAAGTACCAAAATATAGGTGGTGACAACAGATATGAGTAAAGATGGGAATCATCCCACAAAGATTGTAATGGATAGGGAACCTTCATAAGAACAAAGGTATTTTTTGGAGGGTCTGTACTGGTAAAAATAACTTCTGTAGCCTAAGCTTACAATGTTTAGAACAGTTACTACAATGTTTGTAGGAAGGTTTAAACGTGTAGATTAAATAAACAGAAAAGTACCTTTTTCAGAAATTGGAATGTGTCCACTCCTTGAAATTATGTAGGAAAATTATATATCACCATCATTTTGTTGTGACTGTTGAAGCCTATAAGCATTAAATCACTCTGAATTTCAGAAATACTGAATTAAGATTTGTTTTTTGTCATTTAGTGCACATTTATTAAACATTTAATATGTGTCAGACAGTGGCATATATTAAACTTACAACGTCACAGTCACAGTCCCTCAAGGAAGATCAAATTTAGTTGGAAAAAAATAGGGCCGGTAAGTAAATCCCTAAACACCAGGCAGACTCTATGAGACCACAGGAGTTGTGCACCTGAAATGTTACAGGCCATAGGGGAGGCTGTCTGGAAGGGAAGGAGCATTGATCTTGAGCTCAGCGTATCTAGGTTTGAGGCCCAGCTCAGCTGTGCAGTGTAACTGTGGGGAAGTTAATGTCTCTGAGCTTGCCTTTCAGGTTTCTGTGGTTAGGGTTAATCTGTGTCAGCCTAACAGAGTGCGTGGTACTACTTGGTAGGTATTTGTATTAACATTATTGAGGAGGGTGGAGTTCATATTGGGTGGAAAAATAAGTTACTTTATTCTAACTCATGAGGCCATTCATTCAGTAGTTTCTTGGCTAAGCCACTACCACACATAAATGTTTAGGATTAGACTGTGTGTGTTTGCTGACGTCCTGTTCCATTTTTAACAGAAATGTTCATCTGCAGCCACCAAGCTTACACACTGCTTTCCTCCCTCTCATTTGCCCAGAGCCCACCCTATCCCTTTGGGCACTCCTGCTGTCCCCCTTCTGTGCTGCAGGGATCTGCCTCCCTTATTATCCTGTATCGTTGCTTCCCTGCCCACTCTCCTGATTTTCGCTGCTGCCATTACTACCAACTTCACCTCAGGCAGCCATTTTTTTCACATATGAATCTTCATTAGCCCCCTTTCTTACACTTCCTCTTTATTTGTTTTGTTCTGTTTTGTTTTGTTTTGAGAGAGAGACAGTCTCATTCTTTGGCTAGTATCCTGTGGCATCACAGCTCACAGCAACCTCAAACTCTTGGGCTCAAGCGATCCTCCTGCCTCCTGAGTTGCTGGTACTATAGGCACCCACCACCATGCCTGGTTAATTTTTCTGTTTTGCTCAGGCTAGTCTGAACTCCTGTGCTGAAGTAATCCTCTCACCTTGGCCTCCCAGTGTGCTATAATTAAAGCTGTGAGCCATGGTGCCCAGCCTCTTACACTTATTCTTTCAGTTTTTCTCCCCAATTGCCTCAGGAATAATTTACTATATTCTTTCTTAGTTAATTTTCCTTCTTATATCACGGAAATATCAAACATTATTTTCCTTGTAGCTATCCAGATGTTTCCACTCAGTTTCTCTCTGCTGGTATTGACTCTAACATTGACCAAGGATTCATTGCACACCTGCCATCTGGCAGGTGCTTTGTTGAGCCTGTTCATCCCTCATAGGGTCTATTGCAAACTGTCAGTGGGGACCAGCTACACACCTTTTTTGAATTCTTAGTATAGTCCTGTGTACACAGGGAATGCCCTACAAATATCTGTTGATCAAAAAGAAGAACCTTACCTAACACTGAAAATTATTAAAAAAAAAAATGTATATGCACATACATTGTTTCATTGCCAGTATTACAATTTTTTTATGGTAAATGCAAATATTTTCACTTTGGTGTGGGTTAAATGTTAGGAGCCATTAGATTAGATTAGTTAGGAGACATTTATTACATTGTTTTTATATCAAACTGGATTTCAAGTTTTAAACAGCTGCCTTTACAAAAGCCATTTGGCACATAATCAGTAATATGTAGATTATCTATTCAGAATTTTTCCCTTTCACTGATACTTTAAAAATGGGTTTAGTTTCTGATAAAAATAGCCTTTGTTTGACTTTCTCTTGCTTGATGAGTGTCTTCTTGTGCAATTTGCCACAAGTTAAAGATTCTCAAGTTTTTTCAGCCTCAGGGAATGAAATAGTAGAGCCCATTGAAGATAGATCCAGGTTAACAGATGTAGCACACGTGTGCTGCTGTAACTTCTGAGAGGCAGAGACATCCCACTGGAACCCAAAATGGGTAGCAAGGACAGGGCACGCAAGTTTATAGATAAAAATTTTGACAGTGAGTAAATTTGCCATAGTATTTTGAGGATTTGCCCCTCAAATTATTTTAAAATAAGTTATATCACATCCATCCCTGTCCTGCCACTGCTCCATTTAGGACTTTGGCTCCTTCCTGTTGCCCCCCTGCAGTGTCATCCTGCCCTGTCTTCTGCACACAGAGCGTCCCTGGGCAGCCCTCGCCAAGCCCAGGCCCCTTCAGGCTTCTCTTCACAGCTGCTCATCAGAAACTCAGTGCCAAATCAATCTTTTTATTTCCTGATTTCCTTTTCTTCTCTCTGTCTCCCATTTTTTTGATGTATAGAAAAATAAAAAGAAGTTAATACAAAGAAAGTTTTGTTGCTGTCCATTCTCTAAAGTCATCCTCACCGCCTACCCTCAGCACCTCTATAATGTCTCCACATAAAAAAACCAGGACCCAGTTCAAAATGTCCATCGACATCAATGAATACACATCATCTTTATTTATCCTGGAAACTTTACTTTTACAGAATTTACCATGTACTGCCTCGTATTACATTATAGCTGTGGTGGATTTCAAGCTGCTTAAGAACAGTATTCATGTTTGGTTTGATTTTGAGTCTCTCAGCACTTAGCATAGGGGTCTGCTCATATTAGCAGCATAAAAAGTATTTATGGAATAGTGAACTTCTCTTAGAGATGGACTAGTGTCAAAGTCCTCTGTTTGAACATGGTGTTTGTGATATCCTCTTGTATCATTCCACATTTTCATTCACAGGGGGTTCTAGATTTTTAAGGCTTAAGAACTGTCCCCCCCCCCTTTTTTTTTTTTTTTAGTGGGAGTTACACTATTTGAAACACAGTAGAGTTCCACCGCGTCAAATCTCACACCAACATAAAAAACTTGGAAATAAAAAAATAAAATCACTCCTCAGCCTTTTGACTAAGGTTAAATGTAAAAAAAAAAATGGCCAGGCATAGTGGCATGCACCTGTAGGCAGGAGGATGGAGCTCAAGGTTATAGTAAGTTATGGCCATGCTGCTGCACTCCA
>CAUYRH010098597.1:0-46059 GCA_963574655.1 Perodicticus potto
TCGTTGTTGTTTGGCGGCCCGGGCTGGATTCGAACCTGCCGGCTCAGGTGTACGTGGCTGGCGCCTTAGCCAGTTGAGCCACGGGCGCTGAGCCAGAAATCTAGTCTTTTAAAATCATACCTCTCACAATGAAAAACTAATTGAAATAGTCTCTGGCAGCTCTCTGAAGTTAGTAAACATCTCCATGAGGAGAAGTGTGATGTTGGAGAATCAGAGAAATCCACTGAAATGCTCAGAGTGGATAGGTGACATTACCTGGCGTTTACATTTGGGGAAAATAAACAGATACTGACTTTGAGTTAAGTTATTGAAGGAGCTAATTCACTCCTCCTCTTTTCATCAAATTTCCCTCCAAACTGAAGCATACCCGCAAATTTCTGATATATGGGAGTGACGCATTAAAGTGGTCGACCACAGAGCAGTAATGCTTCACTGCGTTCAGAGCAACTCTACGCATCTCGAGGAAACTCAGCACAACGGGAGGAACTACTGATGCTGTTAGGAATAATTCACTCGGGCATCCGCTCAAATCAGAGATCTGAATACTTCTCCAGAAATATCATCCCGGAGTCCGTGCGTACTTTGTTTCCCGAAGCTTATATTAATGTTTATGAGAAAAATATACTTCAAAAAAATGCCTAAATTGTATGGGCAAGGGATGAAGTTCAGCTACCTGGGTGTGATCTGTTATTTTCAATTTATAGTCTAGTGTTGTCATGGAAATGTATAGCCAAGGGAAACAGGAAGTTATTTTAGAAATTTTTGAGGGATTATGTCTATAAATTCCTAAGGCACTTTGTTTATATTTGTCAAACACTTTTTCTATAAAGGTAGAAAACTTAAACTTCATCCATGAAAGTTAATTAGAATTTTTATTTCAAGAAGCGATTAAAAGACAACTAATATAATCCGTGACAATGACCATAAATGTATATTCTGCAAGGACAATGGAATATGCATTCTTGCATATTCATAAATATACATGTTAATAATAATACATATATTATTTTGGAACTTTACACTTCATGCATCTAGAAAATGTTAAGTGATAAATAAATAATATGAAGAATTTATATGATCCATTTAGCATAAAATAACGCTTTTAAGATAGCTTTAAAATTCTCTGCCCAATTATTTAATTGTAGTAAAATATAGGTTTACATATTATCCAGAATCTAGCTAAATTCTATCTAATATATTTTAGGTATAAAATCATTGAATCAATTTTATAGCATGTAGGTAATACAATAATTCTCTCAATGAAAAATAAGATTTTTTTCTCCTGATGATGTATTCTAACTCAACTTCTTTGAGAGAAGTCTTAGCAATTGTGTGCAGGGCTCTTCCTATTCTCTGTCATAAACTTACATAAATCTCTAGGCCAGCAACCTGGCTCTTGTTCATACAGTCCTGCCTTGCAGCTATGCACTCTAATTAGTCAAGGTCATTTAAATACATTTTGCATGAGGCACCTAAAGCTCAATGTGCCATTTTGTGTATTTATCAAATTACTAATCAATATGCTACACCACAGTCACCACTAGGCATTCAGCGACCAGAGAATGCCACAGGAATTAAAATTGTCCAAGCCATCATCTGCATAGCAAAATAAGCGTATGCCATTATTTGTCATGGTACAGAGCAAAGGAATGTGTTCTAAATAGAAAGAATCACCATCAGTATTTTACCAAAGGTTAAAATGCTTGATTTTAAACTTAACAAACCTAGTATTAAACCGGCTTCGATTTCACTTTCTTTCTCCAACATATTACCTCCACTGTATTGGTAAAGTAATTTATTCCATCCTCTGTGGAGAGCTGGGATCTTATTTGCCAGCGTATTTATCTTTCCTGCCACTGCACTGTCATTCATCTGCAATCTCCACAGAACACCAGACCTGTGCAGAATTGCAATTAGGATTGATTCAACTAAATCCAGGCCGCAGAGCCAATGCTGACAGGGTGACCTCAAGAGAATTGAAGATGCTGGGTTAGAAAACACACACACACACAGGATGGGTAAAACCAGGATTTGTTAGGTTCTTCATGGACTCATAATTTTGACCAGAAGAGACATTTTTTTTCCTTTTTTTTGTACTATAATGAAAAGATCAATGGCCTTTGAGCAATTGTGAAAAACTTAACGACAACAACAAAAAAGGGAACTCCATGCAAATCTCTGTGTTGCGTGTTAAATGGCAGTTTGTAAAGAACAGATACCTGATTTCCACTGAGGGTGTATGTTGTAAGCTTTCTCTTCTATCTGGGCAAAAAGGAAATAGGACACAAAGCGATACAGATGAAGTCGCTCTGCTTTCGCACCCTTCTTGTGACAGATTTTCAGCAGTTTCATCATAATCACCGAAAGAGTATCACCTGTGTGTCAGTTAAACATCTAATAGAATTGTGTAAATAATTCTGGGTTCTATACGATGGTTTTGTGGTTTCAGAAGGCAGCAGCCGCAAGCACAAGCAATAACCTACGAGTTTTTCTGACCTATCATATATAACATGTCATATCAATCCTGAGTTTGTGGACTGTACATTAGGAGCCACCTATTAGAGAAGACCTGTCCTCATGCTTGTTACACAGTAGAAGGGAATAAGTTTGCCATTGGGGAATGAGTCAAACTTACTCTGTAAAGTAAAAAGGAAATTGGAAACGGATAATAACAGTAGCTGAGTAATCTTCTCTAAGTAGATTTCCTTTACTCTCGGGAGAGTTTTTCTCTCGGGAGACAGAATTTTGCTCTCCCAAAGGGATAATGTTGGATGGGTAAGAACAATTTGATTTAATCTAATAAGGGAAATGAGAACATCACAGAGAGCAAAATTCAATAAGGGGAAATCAAACTGCAAAGGGGAGGATTATGCGGTTTGGTGGATAGAAAAGGGGGATGAGGTGTCAAAAAGCTCTCATTCTCTTTCCTGCTTAACCAAGTCACGTCATGCAAAAGGAACAAAAACAAAAGATCGCCTCCTCCCCCACAATATGGTGAAAGTCTGTCAGAAAGTGTCATAAGATTTTAAGTTTCATTTTTGAAAAGTATACTGCAATTACTATTCTGAAAGAAAGCAAATCATGACTTCTATTCTCCCCACATAAAGATCACATTTTTCCCAGTAGTGAAAGAAACTGTAATAACCACGCTTTCCTATCTTTTAATCTTGGGACAAGGGAACGACTCAAATGGCAGATGACATGTTAGATGAAATTTTCAGAATTTTCCATAAGAATTCAAGAAGGAGATGGTAAAATTTCATTAAGTATCAGTGAAAGCCTTTCAATGTGTGTTTACTGCAATCTTAGTTGTCAGACCCTACAGTAAAACACAAACACTATAGTCGGTATCTTTCGAATTTACAACAGTATGTACATGTGAACGCTTTTTGGAGAATAATGAGATAGGCTGCCTTTTATAGGCAATACTACTACCCACATTAACTAACAAGCGTGATTCTATTTATTATCATACTTCTTTCCATATCTTCCCACCACCAATCAGAAAAATTGCCCAGTAAATAAGTGAAAATTTTTGTTCATATAATTGCCCCCCTGAAATCTGAAGTAGCAAGAAGAGGAAGAATGTATAAAGGACAGAAAAGTATTCTAAGAATTCATAAAAGCAGTTGAAGAGATACTCTGACCCTACTTGCAAAAGGAAATTATTTCCTGTTTCTGTTTATAACTATTAAACTTCTCTTATGAAGTATTCAGAAGTTCCACTAGAAATGAAATTACAGAGCAGTTATGACACTCAAGCAGTTAAAATGATTATCAAGAGAGAAGGAAAAAAATTCCATGAAGTACTTGCACCAGCCAGGGCATTACTCACTCAAAGTTTCAGTTTCAGTTTTGCGTCATAGAGGCTAAGTTTTATAACCATGGGAATACTTGGGATCTAGGTAAGTGAGTCACATTAACCAAACTCCCAAAACATTGATTTATACTCCCAAATGCTACCTGTTTAAACAGAGAATATGGTATATAGATGTTTTATATAGATAACAAGATGCAAGTTTGTTTCTACAAGACCACCATCTCAAAACTAAGATACCTGAAAAAACTATGAATTTAGAATCATAAAGTAGTTACGTGTGTATGAAGTCAGAGCAAAAGTAGTTTAACAGTAGTGCCTGCTACTAAATTTCATCTGTGGAAAAACCTGAAGCATTTTTAATAGTAGCGCTGATCAGAAATAGCAGCCAAATAAATGCGAAGAAGTTCTTACTATCCCATCTTCAGTATTTCTTGTTATTCAACTAAATCTTCTAACGTTAGAACACCTTCATGTAATAGATGCTTTCATTATAGTTTTTTTATATTAATTACATTTAAATTGTTGAAAATTGAAGTAGAAAAATATGGAAAGCAGAATTATAATAAATTAAATCACAAATTTTCAATTAATGTGGATAGCATGGCACAGAAATAACAGCCTATCTTCTTATTCTTTAAAAAGTGCTTATATGTGTGATACTGTTCTGAATATGAAAGATACACATTGTAGGGTTTGTCTTTTATTGACATTCTTCAAGTCCCTTATGAGATTACATACGGGATTCTAATCCAATCACATTTTTAAATTATTTGTTGGCCTTTTTATACTTCAGAAGTTTTTCCGAGGTGGTTAGTCTTGTCCACTTAAACGTTTTATTTTTAATTTCTGATATACTTTTTAAATTGTGGGTGTTCACACATTAAAACCTACTGACCATGTGCCCTGTCTGACTACAAGTAACATCTGTGTGAATAGGATGGATGGAAAACTCCATTTAAAAATTCTTATGCAGGGCTGGGTGCGTTGGCTCACGCCTGTAATCCCAGCACTCTGGGAAGCCAAGTTGGGTGCGTTGCATGAGCTCATAATGGCTCTCAAGACCAGCCTGAGATAGAGTGAGACCCTGTCTCTAAAAATAGCCAGGTTTCGTGGTAGGGCCTGAAGTCCCACCTATTTGGAAGGCTAAAGCAAGAGAATCACATGCACAGGAGTTTGATGTTGCTGTGAGCTGTGATGCCACAGCTCTCTATCAAGGATTGCAAAGTGAAACTGTCTAAAAAAAAAGATTCTTATGCATCAATAGTTTTTAAATAGCACCTTTTTTATTTTATCATAATAAAAGAAATTCATGTTGTGCACATTGAGATATTTTCAACTGTAGATTATAGTTAATCCAACATAAAAATGTATTATAGAATAAGGATGTTTATTATATCATTTAATAAGAAATGCAGAATAAGTAGCATGCCAGAGCTTGTTTATCCTCTGGCTTAACAGAAGACAGGCACACGGCCTACAGATACATGAAAAAATGCTCATCATCCTTAATCATCAGAGAAATGCAAATCAAAACTACTTTGAGATATCATCTAACTCCAGTAAGATTAGCCCACATGACAAAATCCCAAAACCAGAGATGTTGGCGCAGATGTGGAGAAAAGAGAACACTTCTACACTGTTGGTGAGAATGCATGCTAATACGTTCCTTTTGGAAAGATGTTTGGAGAATACTTAGAGATCTAAAAATAGACCTACCATTTGATCCTATAATTTCTCTACTAGGTATATATCCAGAAGACGAAAATCACATTATAACAAAGATATTTGTACCGAATGTTTATTGCAGCCCAATTCATAATTGCTAAGTCATGGAAGAAGCCCAAGTGCCCATCGACCCATGAATGGATTAATAAATTGTTATATATGTACACCTTGGAATATTATGCAGCCTTAAAGAAAGATGGAGACTTTATTTCTTTCATGTTTACATGGATGGAGTTGGAACATATTCTTCTTAGCAAAGTATCACAAGAATGGAAGAAAAAGTATTCAATGTACTCAGCCCTACTATGAAACTAATTTATAGCTTTCAGATGAAGGCTATAAGCCAATTATAGCACAAGAATATGGGGAAAGGGCAAGAGAGGGGAGGGGTGGGGGGAAGATGGGTGGAGGAAAGGTAATTGGTGGGACCACACGTATGGTACATCTTAGAAGGGTACAGGTGAAACTTAACTAAATACAGAATATAAATGTCTGAACACAATAACTACGAAAATGCCATGAATGCTATGTTAACCAGTTTGATGAAAATATTTCAAATTGTATATAAAACCAGCACATTGACCCCATGATTGCATTAATGTACACAGCTATGATTTAATAAAAATAAATAAATAAAATAGGCATTTACAAAAGGTAAAAAAAAAAAAAAAGAATCTATGTATTTACGAACTTTCAATTCAATCAACCTCAAAATGTAAGAGATATACTGTGTGATGGTGGTAAGATGGCTATAGCCATTCTGGGAATCACAACCAATATTTCGGTATCCAGCCATGAAAAGGTCTTTTCCTTCTTGCTTGTTATTTTATAAAAGCAAGACTATCTTTCCCAAAGGCCTCCTTAGCATATTCCTCTCACATCTCATTAATTAGTACCGTATATCATGCTCACATCTAAATGAAGCACTAGCAAGGAAAATGAAATCAGAGTAATTGTTTTAGACAGATTAATAATTCCCAAATTTTTCCATGCATCAGAATCACCTAGAGGAATTGTGAAAACACAGATCATGGTACCTGGAAAAAAAATGCATATTCAATATTCCTTTGGGAAGGTGAAATAATTTACATTTTTATAAGTCTACAGGTGATGCTAAGGCTATTGACCTTAGAACTGCACTCTGAGAACCACTGATTCAGTGCATACTCTGATCAGTCATCTTAGAGCATCTGGGAATACCTTTTACAACAGAGGAATCAAAATCAGTGGCCATTATGATATGATGAAATATGGACAAAAGTTAAGTTACATTAAAAAAACTTAAACAGCTTTGACCCACGATTAACACTGATAAGAAAATTTGTGTTATGAAACTTTACAGCAATTTATTCAAATACATACGAAGAAAACACGTTGTATTTTGTTCTTGTGCCCCAACTCAAACTGACCCTTTCAAAATATAGGAAATGTAAAAAAAAAAAAAAATCAAATTTCATTTTGAAATTCCAAGTTCTTTTTCTAGTTTATGAAGAGGGAAAAGTCTTCTGAAAACCAAAAATAATCTTAGTAGACCATGGGTAAAATTCTCAATGCAAATGAGATAAGAGAAGTATGGGAATGAATTCAATTGGGTTTCCCCTGGAGTTTACAGGCTACATACAAATACCCAGTTACCCTCTCTTTGGACTTGCACCACCCCTAGGTTGGCAGAGTTTGGAACAAAACCACCATACAGAATTTCTCAAATTTTAATGTGCTTGTATAGCAACTGGGATGCTATTCAAATGCAGTTTATTATTTAGAATGTCTGGGACAAATTCTGTTTCTAACAAGTTCCCAGATATTGCTATTGCTATTGTTCTCAGATCTCATTTTGAGCAACAAGATTATATAATCAGTTTCAAATACAAGTCTAGGTAGATCTCGCTACGATTGGTTGGCTGTGTTAAGAATTACTTAGAGATTGTAAATAGCAATGGGGTTCTAGAGAATGGCTTTAAGAAAAGTACTGCAGAATGAATTGAGGAGAATATGATAGATAGGTAGCCAAAAGGTGAGTAAAAAGAATATCTCAACAGTCTATGAGAAAGCTAACAAAATGCTGGACAAACTTACCAGGAAGTTGAAGAGAAAGAAACATTTTTCAAGAGATACTTATGACATACAGTAAATAGAAACTGGTAGATGTAATTTATTGTACATGTGAATGTCTATGTGTATGTGTGAGCTCCAGGGAAAGCCAAACAAAGATATGATCAGGAATAAATGGGCTGATAAATTGGTGTTCACCAAGATAAAGTTCAAACAATAAAGGAAAAAAAAACGTTTAGAGAGTGATATAATAAGTTCAGCTTCAGATGTTTTGAATATTTGAACCTTGAAAAGTACATATACTCAGAAAAGAGTTGCATGGCTGCATCTGAAGCAGGGCTGAGATCAAGATTTTGAAAGTGTCAGTCCATGATAGTTGGAACCATCCAACTGGATCATCCAAGTAAGATCCATCCAACTGGATCATCCAAGTAAGAAGAAAAGAGAAAATAAAGAAAAAAATAATAATCAATATTAACATTTAAGGGACCCACTGGGAAAAATAATCTGACAAGAAAAAAAGAAGAAAATGACCAGAGAAATGGTTAATATTGAAATCCCACGTAGCAATTATTTCAAAGACAACTTAAGTGAACTATGACAGAGACTGATTATAACACACTATATGTGGTTATTTAAAAATCACCAGTGACCTTGACAGAGGAGGAAAAAGAAATGGGATAAAAAGGATAAAGAATTTAAGCTTTTTTAAAAAGAGGGATAATCAGCCTAGAGCGAAGAAATATGGTGAGGATTACATATTTAAGATATTATGACTTCTATAGAGAAAAGCAATAAGGCAGGGGGTGTGACTAATAGATGAACTCAAGGGAAATATTTGATGTAGTTCAAATTCCAGGAGCAAGGACTTTTGCAAACCCTTCCACATTACCAGAACATTTGGATTTACATTTGAAAATAGGTCATATAGAAAGAAAAAAAAAAACAACTAAAACTGCAAAAAAGGTTTTTGATAAGTTCACCTAACTAAAAGTTTTCATGAATAAAGTCTGATGCAAGCAGCAAAAGTAGGAGTCTCAATGACTTGTTTATAAGTGAAACATTAATAGCCTCGGAAAACTGGCAGATTGGTTTGCATTTCAGACCGGAGAGAAACAAAAACAGCCAGAGAAAGAAATATGCCCTCGAAAATGAGACAATAAGTCTAAGTACCTGCCAAATGATTTTGATTTATAGTAAAGAATTTTAACTGATATAATAAACATTTGTTATAAATGTGGTTCAAGAACTCCACAGAATGTGATGTCCAGTTAGAAATGGCCCCACGTTTTCAGGATATGGACCAAGTAATGTCATTCTGTTATCTGGGTAAGACAAGCAAAAATTTAGTACCAATTGTCCAGGAACAAATAAGATACCGGGAAGAGACAAATAGATCCTAAACAACCTCAAAGACCCAGAATTAAAATTGAAAATGGAAAATCTGAACTTTTAGCCTTGGATCAGGAAAATACAGATAGCTGGGGAGAGGACGGAAAACCAGCAGTAATGGGAAACAGTAAAATAGAGCCTTCACAGAAGATAATGTTGAGATTCGGAGGCTGGAGCAATGGAAATCTGAAATTAATGGGCGATAGATAACCCACGGCAGAGTGTGGGCCACCCGTTTGAGAAAATGCAATTAAACTCCACGTTTATAAAGACTAGTTTTTGTTTGGGGGAAACATTTTGTGAAATAAATGAGGGAAAGCAGAAATAGAGAACTGTACATTCACAAGAATTTTTTTAAAAGTTAAACAAAATCAAAGAAATGGAAATAGAAAATAAAAAGAGCAATAGAAATGCAGGAGTTAAAAAAAAATAAATAACACCTAAACTCAGCAAAAGATTCTGTAGATGATAAGCCCAAAGCAGGAGAATGTAAAATAGGTTAAATACAAAGAAAGCTGGAGAAATTGCCTGCATAATTAAAGGAAGAAGTAAGGAAATAGAATAGGAAGAAATGCATAGGATTAAATCTGTTGTTGTCATGAATTCCTGCAGTAAGTTCAAAGACACAGATAAATTTGTTTTTCTTATACAGTGTCAGTCTTTAGGAAGAATTGTAATTGTAAATGAGTTAGTTACATAAAAATGGCATTTTATATTTTTAAAATATATGGTGAGAATCAAAGGAGATAATGCAAGTATAAGTGTTTTGATGAAGTTAAGTGCTCTATGTGGAAGGTGTTATTATTATTATCTTTATCTTGTGATTCCAGTGCTGATTTTCAGACGGTATACTATTGCTCATAACTAAGCAATTTTAATTCATTCTGTGGCAGAGATGTCATTATCTTGTAGCTAATGTTCTGCTAAATTTTAAATGTATTTTATCTAAGTGTATACCTTCTGTCAACTCTTTTTTCAGTGTTATCAAAAAAATCCTTCAATCAATTTTTCCACCTTCACTTATTTTTGATTAAAAGGAAACTAATTTCCATGCACTTTCTTAAGAACATGCTTATTTCTTAAATATCTGTGTTCCTATTTCAACAAGAAAAAAAGAGAGGCTGTACACCAAAGACATTATTTTTGTAGGCTTAAAAAAACAAATAAAATGAAGCATTACCAGCATGTTAGAATTCTAAGTTATAAATAAATCCCTCCTAACACACAGCTCTTCCATGATGATATTATAGTACAGTTACTTCACAGAAAATCAGACAACAGTATATATTTTCTCTTTCCTTAAAATTCATGTAGAAAATTCATTTAGAATTAAATTAGGAAATTGTCAGGTCACCCACGCTGGAAAAAATATATGGTTGAACCAGTGAAATGGCTAGTATTTGAGCTATGTTTTTTGCCTACAAAATATCAATTTCTTATGGCTAAATCTATATCAAATGTGTTCATTTTTCTGAAAAATTCCATCATAGCATGGTACCATGCTATTTGGTTACAATAGCCTTGACATATAATCTGAAATTGTGTAATGTGATGCCTCTAGCTTTTGTGTGTGTACACATAGGACTACATTTTCTTGGTTTAAGGAATGTGCCACTAATGCCTATATTCTTCAGCATTCTAACTAGGAAAGGGTGTTGAATTTTATCAAATGCTTTTTCTGCATCTATTGAGAGGATCATATGGTCTTTGTTTTTGCTCTTGTTGTTATGGTGAATAATGTTTATGGATTTGCGTATGTTAAACCAGCCTTGCATCCCTGGGATGAATCCTACTTGATCATGATGTATGACTTTTTTAATGTCTAAGACACGACACAATTAAAATCCTCAAAGAAAATGTGAGGAGAACACTGGAAGCTATCGGCCTGGGGAGGGACTTCATGAGGAAGACTTCTGTGGCAATTGCAACAACTACAAAAATAAACAAGTAGAACTTAATGAAACTGAAAAGTTTCTATACAGCTAAGGCTACAACAACCAAAGCAAACAGACAACCTACATATTGGAAAAGGATATTTGTGTCTTTTTTTTTAACTTTTCTTTACTTTTAATGGAAGAAAATAGTATATACTGAAAAGCTTCGAAGTCAGTCCCAAAAAAGCCAAGTAGGATCTACAGAGAATTCAAATTAATAAACATAAAAAGAGCCAACAATCCCTTAGAACACTGGGCAAGAGAGATGAATAGAACCTTCTCTAAAGAAGACAGATGAATGGCTGGCAAACATATGGAAAAATTCTCATTGTCCCTAATTATCAGAGAAATGCAAATCAAAACCACCCTGATGTATCTATCATCTAACCCCAGCAAGAATGGCCCACATCACAAAGTCTCAAAACTGCAGATGCTTCATGGATGTGGAGAGAAGGGAACACTTTTACACTGCTGGTGGGACTGCAAACTAATACAACCTTTTTGGAAGGCAGTATGGAGAACCCACAAAGAACTCAAGCTAGACCTCCCATTTGATCCTGCAATCTCATTACTGGGCATCTACCCAGAAGGAAAAAATTCCTTTTACCACAGGGACACTTGCACTAGACTGTTTATTGCAGCTCAATTTACAATCTCTAAAATGTGGAAATGACCTAAATGCCCCCCAACCCAGGAATGGATTAACAAGCTCTGGTGTGTGTGTATATATATATATATATATATATCTACCATGGAATACTATTCAGCCACTAAAAAAGATGGAGACTTTACATCTTTTGCATTAACCTGAATGGATGTGGAACACATTATTCTTAGTAAAGCATCACAAGAATGAAGGAGCAAGAATCCTATGTACTCAGTTCTGATATGAGGACAATTAAGGTCCTAGTACATGGTGGGGGGTGGGGAATTGAGAGAGCTGAGAAACGGATGGAGGGAGGAGTGGGAAGACCAGGGGTGTGGTACAGCTTTTGGGGGTCAGGACACACTTATAAAAGGGTCCTTATCTAACAAAAGCAATTAATGTAACCTGGTGCTAATGTACCCTTAATGAATCCCCATCAATTAAAAAAAATGCTAAAAGATTTTTCAGACCAAAAAAAAAAAAAAGAATATTTGTATAGGTGGCACATTTCATAAACTAATTGAACCCATCTACAATAAGCCCACAGCTAATATCATACTGAATGAAGTAAAACTGAAATCTTTTTCACTTAAAACAGGAACCAGACAAGAATGACCTCTATCACCACTACTATTCAATATAGTTCTGGAAGTTTTGGCTAATGCAATCAGGCAAAATAAGGACAAAGAGGCTGTCCAAATGGGGGAAGAGGGGGGTTAAACTCTCACTCTTTGCTGATAATATGATCTTATACTTAGAAAATCCCACAGACTCAATCACAAGACTCCTGGAAGTGATGAAGAAATATAGTAACTAGTAACGTCTCAAGGTATAAAATCAATGTCCACAAATCAGTAGCCTTTGTATACAACAATAACAGTCCATTTGAGAAGCTAGTAAAAGCTACAATTCCCTTCACAGTAGTTTCAAAGAAAATGAAATACACAGGAATATAACTAACAAGAGTAGTGAAGGATCTTTACAAAGAGAATTATGAGACCCTAAGGAAAGAAATAGCTGAACACATTAACAAATGGAAGAACAGACATGCTCTTGGCTGGGAAGAATCAATATCATTAAATGTCTATACTACCCTAAGCAATCTACGGATTCAATGCAATCCTCCATCAAAATTCCATATTTTGAAGAACTGGAAAAAATAGTTCTTCATTTCAATGAAACCAGGAAAAATCCTGTAAAGCCAAGGCTATTGTTGGTAATAAAAATAAACTCAGAAGCATCACTCTACCAAACTTTAGGTTATACTTCAAGTGTACAGTGATCAAAACAGCATAATATTGGCACAAAAATAGACACATAAATGTATGGAACTGAATAGAATGCTCATCATCCCTAATAATCAGAGAAATTCAAATCAAAACCGCCCTCAGATATCACCTAACCTCAGTGAGAAAAGGCTACATCACAAACTTTCAAATTGCAGATCCTAGCACAGGTGTGAAGAGAGAGAGGTGCCCTTTCACACTGCTGGTGGGACTGCAAACTAATACAACCTGCTTGGAAAGAAATATGGAGAATCCTCAAAGAGCTCAATTAGACATCCCATTTGATCCTGCAATCTCACTACTAGGGATCTACCCAGAAGAAAAGAAACCATTTTATCATGAATACATTTGCAGTAGAATGTTTACTGCAGCTCAATTAACATTGACACTAGACTTTTTATCACGGCTCAATTTATAATCACCAAAATGTGGAAAGAACCTAAATGTCCACCAACCTAGGAATGGATTAACAAGGTGTGGTATTTGTACACCATGTAATACTATTCAGCCACAAGAAAAGATGGTGACTTTATGTCTTTTGTATTAACCTGGATGAAGTTGAAACACATTCTTTGTAGTAAAGCATCACAAGGATATAAAAGCAAATATCCAGTGTACTCAACTTTATTATCAAGCCAGTAGAGAATGTAAGACATGCCCACATAGGAGAAAAACTTAATTCTATTCAAGTTGGGGGGAGGGGAATGAGAGAGAGAGGAAAGGGGGGATTGATGTGCTCTTACTTAAAGGGCACAAAATAGGGGTGCATGGCACACCTTTGGGGTGCAGGACACAACTATAAGAGGGAGTCTACCTAGAAAATTCAAAAGTTGGTTGAATTTGTACCCTCACAATAACCTGAAATTTAAAAAAAATTAATCTGTCCTGCAAAAGTTCATGTAAAGAGAATAAAAATACAAGCTATGGAATGAGTAGAAATATTTGTAAACCACATATTCAACAATTGGCTGGAATCCAAAATACATTTAAAAGCTTAATCATAACAATTTTTTAAAAGCTGACAAATAGATTGGTAAGAGTAAGAAGAGACATTTCACCAAAGAGGATATACAGATGACAAATTAGCACGTGGAACGATTTTCAACATTAAGAAAATGCAAAAAAAAAAAAAAAGTCACAATGACAAATCATGATACTAATGATAAAATACTAAATGCCTTATTCCTCAAACAGAGAACAAAGAAAGGATGTGTTTTCACTATTCTGAACACTGGAAATCCCAGTGAATTTAGTGAGTCAAGTGAAAGAAACATTAGGTATGTATAGTGGAAAGGAAGAAATACTATTGTTTTACTCAGAAAGGACATGATTGTCCACATAGAAAATCCACCAAAACAAGCAAAACAAAACAAAGCCAAATATTCCTAGACCTAATAAGTGAGTTCTGATATGTCCCAGGAGCAACAACAGCAACAAAAATCATATTTCTGTGTACTTACAACAAACATACTGAATTTGAAATTAAAACACATTACTATTTACATTGCTTAAAACAATTAAGTTCTTAAAAATCTGTATTAGTCAAGGTTCTCCAGAGAAATAGAACCTATGTGTGTGTGCCTATACAGGTGTATATACACATATGTGAGTATGTGTGTATTTCTAAGACACATATATCCCTAAGAGGTTTTTCTACAGAAATTAGCTTACATGATTTTGGAAGATGAAAAGTCCCACAGTAGAGTGTCTGGAAGCTGGAGAACCAGGAAGAAAGGCAGTGTATTTTTGTCTGAGTCTCAGGGTTGAAAACCGTGTAGCCAGTGGTATAATTCTAACTCTGAGGCCAAAATGCTGTTGAATATCCTTGAGTCCAAAGCCAGACAAGCAGGCATTCCAGGGCTAGTGAGCAGGATAAAAGGGATATTCCAGCTACAAAAAAAGAGGGCAATTTGTCCTCTATGCATGTAACAAAATTGCATATGTGCTTCATAAATTTATACACATAAAATCACATGTGAAGAGGATGAAAAGACATGCTACAGAATGAGAAAATATTTGTGAATCACATATTCAATGATGGACTAGTATTTAAAATGTATTAAAAATTTTTAAACTCAATAGTATTAAAAAAAAAAAAAAGCTGATAAAAGGCCAGGTGTGATGGTTCATTCCTATAATCCTAGAACTCCGGGAGGCCAAGGCAGGGGGATCACTTGAGCTCAGGAGTTAGAGACAGCATAAACAAGAGTGAAATGTCATATCTACTACATACAGAAAAATTAGCCAGGTGTGGTGGCTGGCATCTGTAGTCCCAGCTACCTGGGTGGCTGAGGCAGGAAGTTTGCTTGAAATCAGGAGTTTGATGTTGCCATGAGCTAGGCTAATGTCATGACATTCTAGCCTGGGGCTACAGAGTGAGATGTTGTCTCAAAAAAAAAAATATATATATATATATATGCATATATATTTTTTATGTACATATATAAATTTTAGTATATACATATATGGATATATGCATATATTTGCATATATATGCATATATACATCTATAATATGATACATATTAAATGTATACATTATATATCAGAAAATAAGAAAATACAAAGAGACAGTTTACCCAAGAGGATAAATTAAAGGCAAAAAGTACATTAAAAGATGTTCAACATTAGGAAAATCCAAATAAAAATCACAATGGCAAATCACTACACACCTATCGGAATAACTAAAATTTTTAAAATGGTAAAAAGACCAAATATTGGCAAGGTTTCAGAGAAACAGTAACATTCTTACATTGCTGGTGGGAGTAAAAAAACTTTTTATAGAAGTAAGTATGCAGTCACTGTGGGGCAATTGTATCTTGGGCATTTATCACAGAGCAAAACTGATTTTCACCCCCAAACCTATAAATGAATATAGCATTTTTATTCATAAGAACCAAAACCTACATAGTCAAATACTATTAATATCACAGATACCCTTCAACATGTGAACAACACGTGTCTAGATTCCATGGAATACTAGTCAGCAATAAAAAGGAACTCTATTGATGTCTATAACAACTATAAAGGATTCTAGGGAATTGTGCAGAATGAAAGGATTCAATTCTCAAGGGCAACATGATGCATAATTCCATTTATATAATGCTTTGAAATAACGAGTTTTCATAGATGGAAAACGGATTAGTGGTCGCCCGAGGGTAGACAACATGGCAAGTGGTGGTGTTCAGAAGGGAGGTAGATGTGATTAGGAAGTGTAAGAGCTACGTGGGGGATCCTTGTGGGGGAACTATTCAGGATCTTGACTGTGGCGGTGGCTACTGAAATCACCACATGGGGAAGAATTGTACAGAACTAAATGTACACACACTTACTGCAGGAAAACCTGAGAAAATACAAATAAGATCAGTCGAGTGTACCACCGTGACCTTTCAGCTCAATATTGTACTACAATATCCAAAATATTATCATCATGGGACGCCACAGCTGGTAAAGTAGGATAAAATGAAAAATAGGATATCACTGTTATGCGAGTCTACAATTATCTCAATAAAATTTTCAATTAAACAGCTATTCTAAAAATGAAAATTTACATTAGAGAGACAAAAGCTTGCTATATTTAAACCTTATTGCCATTTTTCTCTCTAGTTTGTCGAGAAAACATTTTCTTTTTATGTTTTATTTTACAAAATAATTTAACATTATATACTTGTGATTTGGAGAAAATTATTTGCATGTTGGTACGTAGGCAGCCACTGCTTTAGATAAGAAACCTTTAAATGATATTCACAGTCATGTTAACAAGTCCTGAAATACTGACAATAAGTTAAAATTCCAACCAGCTACCACTAAAACTTACATATTTTCATTTGGTGGGCCCTAACTTATTTGGCATTTTATAGACATTTTAAAACATTTCACCTGGAGAAAATCTTTCCTAAAAGACCATGTAGTAAAGTCAGACTGTGAGCTGGTACATCAAGCAGTGTGTCCTGACAAGCGAAAATGCTGAGCATTGTAGTAAGTATATAAATGAGCTGGAATGCTTGTTGAAGGCTAAGCAATCAATCTCACTTTGAAATGAATGGATTATCTTGGTAATAGTTTTGTTTGTGTGTTTAGTACTCAACCGCATCTGTTCAGATAAGTAAAACTGGGAAGTAGGCACTGAATCTCATATTTTCTTAGATAATCAAATATCTCGTTGATGAATTGATTTTCAGAATCAAATTTAATTTATTTAGTCGACCAGCATGAAACTTATAACTTACAGGAAAGAGAAACCAAAAAGTGAAGACTGTTTACTTAACTTCAGTTAACGTTGAATTATATGTATGTGCACATTTATATCTATCAATATCTATATCTATCTATATGTACAGAATATCCACAGCAGAGAGTATGCAGACATAAGTCAGACTACATGTAGGTGTAAATTCTCTTGCTCTCTCTTCTCCTGTTAAGATCTTCCTAGAGTTAAGATCTTCCCCACTAAACGTGCCTATTAGCTGAAGGGAGTCCTGGAGCATCTACAACTTTTGATTGCCTGTACCTTGGTCATTACCGTAGTGATAAGTAGACAAGCTGGGGAATCTGTATTCCTGATGAATGATATAATCTTTATCTCTGGGGGCAAGCGGGTGAAAAATACAGTAAGCCAATTACTTTATGGAAGGGAAAATTTTAGCCACCATAGAAATCCACGACCACCATGGGCAGAGATTGTTTAAGTACCACAGACTCCGAGAAAGGGAAAATGAGTATTAATCGTTTCAAACCAGCTACAGGAAACTAATAGATATTCTGAAATAGAAAAATGTTTAATCAGCTAATGTAGAGAAGCTAAAATAATATAAATAAATAAATAAGTAAGTAAATAAATCAAGCAAGCAAGCCAGACTGTGAATGGTTGACATTTCATCGAAAGTTTTTATTTTTCTCCCCACTTTGGCTAATTGGATCATTTCCACATGAAGGAAATACATGCTAAATTATTTATAGATAATTACATGGCTGTGCTGTTGCTAAAATAGTAAGACACAGTTGTCCCACAGGAAACGTTGCAACAAACACAGGCACATCACGAAATTAATAGCTGAGGGGATAATGAAGAGGTGATGTAAGAAAAGCCCACAAACTAGCGGTATTATTACCAAAATGAATTGATTTTTTAGAGCATTATAGGTACTTTTAAAAATTGTTTTCATCCTCTAACCTTTCTTGCCTAGAATAATGGCTCACCTGTCAGATCCTTTAATTTGCACAACCTGAAAACTTGTCTCAGAAATTAGAACAACCAAACTATTTCAATTAAATTTACAATGAACAGTTCCCCAATGAGCATTCTGTCAACAATGACTATGGAAAGGAGGGATGCCATTACCTGTCATATAACTGAAGCAAGCCAGCTTTTTATTTAATTATGTCATTATTAATACCTAAGCAAAATGCTGCAGATCACATTAGTGGACACGGGAACCGAGTAATTGCATCAAGGCTAATCATAAGTGGTAATATTAGATACTGCTCTTTTCAGGCGCTGTGGACACTAAGAAAATTTGGCATTAGAGGAAAGGAGGGAGGGGGTGGGGAAGGGAAAAGCAGAGAGAGGGAAGGAGGGGTGGTGAGGAGTCATAGTGTGTGACGCACCTTTTGGGGGCAGGACACAATTATAAAGAGAGGCTTTACCTAACAAATGCAATCAATGTAACCTGTTTCTTTGTACCCTCAATGAATCCAAAACAATAAAAAAGAAAGAAAGAAAGAAAATTTGGCATTGTTGATCTTCAGTTAACAATTCTCTTGATGCCATTTTTAAGGTAAAGAAATCGCATATTAGGCACCCATATCGGCATCCTTCAAGGGAAACATTTTTTGAATCCTAGTTCTTCCAAGACGACCTGGGAAGGAAAGAATTTTATGACCAATTGACAAGCCACTAAGCCAATACTTTTTTACCTTAAACATGATTAATAATATACAACTTGAAGGAAAATGCCAATACAAAAACTTCATAGTAAAAATATCAAAGTTATAAAATTCTGACAAGGTACAGTGGCTCATGTATATAATCCTAGCACTCTAGAAAGCCAAGGTGGAAGAATCAGTGGAGACCAGGAGTTCAAGACCAGCATGGGCAACACAGCAAGACTCCATCTCTAAAAAAAAAATTATGAGATAATATCAACTGAAAAACACCCAAATATAAATTTATAATGTAATTCCACACCAAATTCAATGATTTTTCAGTGACATAGAAAAGGAGAAGATAGAACATTCTATCTTGAATGATTCCTGACAGTTTTAAGAGTGGAGGATTACGTCACCATAGTGGGGGGGGACTGCGGCTGGGCAGGGAAGAAGAGAGGAAATTTGTTACTGCATCTTTATTATCATGATTGTAATTTTACCTAAAGATTAAATGATCCACACATTATCAAGAACCTTTCTTTCTCAGTGAGAGAAGTAATGAAACTCTAAATAATCAGGGATCTTGTTAATAATAGCAAAAATTTAACTAGATAGGACTAACAGAAGTTTCTATCACATTAATTAAATTACTAATCAATTTTCAAAAAAAAAGAAATTGCATACTAAGTCACAGATGTGACCTAAGAAACATCAGCTTCTCAAATACTAAGTTACTTACTATGCAGTAAAATAAAACTTATTAAATTTCTTTTCCTCAGCTTTCCTATCCTCCACTGCCAGATAATCAAAATAATTCCAGCTTTTGGCTCTTGACTTTCCCACATTTCTCTTTCATTCAAGAGAGATTCTTTGCCAGTCTGGAAAAGGGGAATGTGTGATCCAGAATCAATAGAATGGGTAGAAATGTATAAACATCTAAGCTGGGACGGAGGGTTTATGCACAGATATGAATGGATATGTAACCCTATAATAAGAAAAAAACACAATAAATAGAACAAAAGTGGAGAGAAAAACAGAAACCTAAATCTAATATTTAGGAGAGATGTTTTAGGGAGTTATTGTTTTGTATGTCACTATTAACTAGTTATTAACTTTAACAAAGAGGCTGCAGTAAATCTGCAAAGTAAGAAAGATACTATAGAGTGGGTGGAAAAACTCCCCTTTAAGAAATGATACTATGGCTTATGAACAGAGTTATTTTTATAATTTTTAAAGATGCCAATAAACATTGAAATGGTCTGGGGTCCAATACTTAGGTTCTCGGACTGTAACCTTAACTGCACTGAACTTCTCACTTCCACATGTATTTTGCCTAGATGTGGAGACTCAAATGCCCTCTTAAAGTGAGATGTATCTTTATTGTATATATTTAAGATGCACAACATGGTGTGTGTGCATATTTATATTAAAATAGAAATATTTTAATTAGCTAATGCAGAACTAAAATAATAAAAATAAATATATATAAATGTAAATAAAGAAAATGGATAAAGACAATTTCTGATACGCATGCAAAAAAAAAACCACACCTAGTGGAATACTCTTCTGCCTTAAAAAAGAGAGCCTGCTATTCATGACAACGTGGAGGAAGATGGAGGGCACTATATTAAGTGGATGTCTCTTTATCTATATGTAAATCTATATGTATATGTATATCTATCTATATCTGTATCGATCTACCTACAGTGACATTATCACCACAGACAAGCAAACTGGCAAACCGATCACTTCCCATAGTTACTTCTCTGTGTGTGCATCAGAACACCTTAAAGAACATCTAGCACATTTTAAACATAGCTATGATATTAAATATAGTTTTTGTGTTGTACATCAAATTTCCAAATGTATTTATCCCGTAAAACTGCAAGTTACTACCTTTGACCTACGTCTCCCATTTCCTCTCACTCCGTGTTCCTGGTATTCATCATTCTACTCGTTTCTGTTCATTGGATGTTTTCAGATCCCAGATGTAAGGGAGATTATATTGCACTTTCTCTGTCTGGCTCATTGCACCCAACATGGTGCCTTCTAGCTTCCCCCATGTTGCCACAAATAGCAGTTTTGTTTTGAATTTCTCTGATGATTAGATACAATGAACATTTTTTCATATGTTTATTAGCCATGTGTCTGTCTTTTTTTAGAGAAGGTTCTATTCAAGTCTCTTACCTAGCGATATATGGGATTGTGGGTTCTTTTTTTGTTGATTAATTTAAGTTCTCTATTGATCCTACTTATTAAGCTTATGTCCAATTCATAATATGCAAATATCTTTTCCCATTGTGATGTTGTCTATTTGCTTTGTTTGTTATTTCCTTAGCTGTACAGAACTTTTCAGTTTAATTAAATCCCATTTGTTATTTTTTATTTTTATTTATTTTATTGTTGTTATTATTATTATTATTATTTGAGACAGAGTCTCACTTTGGTGCCCTCAGTAGAGAGCTGTGGTGTCACAACTCACAGCAACCTCTAACTCTTGGGCTCAAACCATCCTCTTGCCTCAGCCTCTCTTCCTCAGCTATAAACAGCCGCAAAAATACGCAGCTGTTTTTTTAGAGACAGGTTTTCACTGTGACTCAGGTTTTCACTTGAACTCATGTGCTCAGGCAATCCACCCAACACGGCCTCCCAGAATGCTAGAAGTCCTACTTGTTTATTTTTGTTATTGTTGCAATTGCCACGAAGTTTTCTTCATAAAATCTTCTCCAGGGTGATATCTTCAAGTGTTTCCCCCAATCTTTTTCCAAGAATTTATATTGTTTTATGACTTAGATTTAAATCTTGTATCCATCTTGAATCAATTTTTGTAAGCAGTGAGAGGTGTGGGTCCAATTTAAGTCTTTTACATGTCGTTACTCAGTTCTCTCAACACCATTTATTGAATAGGGAATCTTTTCCCCAGTGTATGTTCTTGTTTGGTTTACCAAAGATCAAGTGGCTGTAAGAGATTAGTTACATCTCATGGTTTTCTATTTGGTTCCATACGTCTATGTCTCTATTTTTGTGCCAATACCATGCTGTTTTGATCACTATGGACTTTTATTATAACCCCAAGTCTGGTAGGGTGTTACCCCTGGCTTTGTTTTTATTACTAAGAATTGCCTTGGCTATACAGGGTTTCTCCTAGTTCCATAAAAAATGAAGAATTTTTTTTTTCAAATCTTGGAAGTATGATGATGGTATTTTAATGGGAATTGTACTGAATGGGTAGATTGCTTTGGGAAGTATAGACATTTTGATAATGATGATTATTCCCAGCCATGACCATGGTATGTTCTTCCATTTGTTAATATCTTCTGCTATTTCTTTTCTTAGGGTTTTATAATTTTCTTTATAGAGGTCCTTCATCTCTTTTGTTAGGTACAGGTATACTTCTAGCTTATTTCTTTCTTTTATTCTTTTTTAAAGCTACTGTGAAGGGAATTGTGTCATTTTATAGTTTCTCATCTTGGCTGTTATTGGCATATATAAGGGCTAGAGAGACATAGCTGTATTTTTTGATCACTTCCAGGAGTCTTGTGGTTTAAGTCTTTGGGGTTCTGTAAGTATAAAATCATATCATCGGCAAAGGGGAGAGTTTGACCTCTTCTGTCCCAATTTGAGTGCTCTTTATTTCCTTCTCTTGCCCGATTGTATTGGCTAGAATTTCCCAGCATTATGTTGAATAGTAGTGGCAAAAGAGGACAACCTTGTCTGCTTACAGTTCTAAGTGGAAAAGCTTTCAGTTTTATTCCATTTAGTATAATATTAGCTGTGGGTTTATCACAGATGGCTTCTATCATATTCAGAAATGTGCCACCTGTGCCTAAATTCTTAAGTGTTCTAATTAGAAAAGGATGCTGAATTTTATCTCTTTCTGCATCTATTGAGAGGATCATACGATCTTTGTTTTTACTTCTGTTGATATGGTGAATTATGTTTATGGACTTGTGTATGTTAAATCAGCCTTGAATCCCTGGGTTGAAACCTACTTGATCATGAGGAATAATTTTTTTAATGTGTAGCTGTAATCGTTTGGCTAGGATTTTATTGAGAATTTTTGCACCCATATTCATTAGTGAAATCGGTCTGAAGTTCTCCTTTTTAGTTGGGTCTTTTCCTGGTTTTGGTAACAAGGTGATGTTTGCTTCATAGGATGGGGGAGGCAATTCCTTCCTCCTCAATTTTTTGGAATGATTTCTGAAGTATGGGGATAAGCTCTTCTTTGAAGGTATGATAGAATTCTTGTGTAAAGCCATCTAGACCAAGGCATTTTTTTGTTGGGAGATTTTTTTATTGTTTCTTCAATCTCTGTGCTTGAAATTGGTCTGTTCAAGGTATCCATTTCTTCTTGGTTAAGTCTAAGGAGAGAGTGTGATTCCAGGTATTGATCCATTTGTTCCACATTGTCAAATTTTAGGACATAGAGTTACTTGTAGTACTCAGAGGTGATTTCTTGTATCTCTGTGGCATCTGTTATTTCTCCTTTATTGTTTCTAATTAAGGTTATTAGAGATTTTACTTTTCTGTTTCTAGTTAATATGGTCAAAGTTTTATCTACTTTTTTATTTTTTCAAAAAACCAACTTTTTGTTTTGCTAATTTTCTAAATGATTCTTCTGTTTTCAATTTCGTTGATGTCTGATTTAATTTTGGTTATTTATATTCTTCTGCTGGATTTGGGATTAGATTATTCTTCTTTTTCTAATTCCGTAAGATGATTCATGAGTTTGTTGATGTGCTCTCAGTAGGATTATTTTTAAATTTTTAAGGAAACTCCATCGTATTCCTATAATGGCTGCTCAATTTACATTCCCACCCCAAGTATTTAAAGGTTCCCTTTTCTCCAGGTCTTCACCAATACTTACTGCTTTTTTTCTTTTGTCTTTTTGGCAGTAGCCATTCCAACAACTGTGAGGAGATATTTCATTGTGGTTATACTTGCTTTTCTCCAATGATTAGTGATGTTGAGGACTTTTTCTTATACAGTTTGACCATTTGCATGTTTTCCTTTGAGAAAGGTCGATTCAGATCCTATGCCGTTTTAATGAGGTAATTCATGTTTTTTGCTATTGAATTATATGAATTCCTCATGCATTTGGGATATTAATGCCTTATAAGATATAGAGTTTGCAAATACTTCCTGCCAATCTGGAAACTACCTTTATAATTTGTTTCTTTTTTTCTTCTGTACTGAAGATTTTTATTTTGATTTAAAAGTACCATTTGTCTAATTTTGCTGCGACAATTTGTACTTTTGGTGTAGTCATCACTGTTTAATCAAGAGAAAAATATAAGACAATTCTTGATTTAGGGATATTTTATAAACCACATGATTATACTTCTCACCACTTTGCCAGTCATTCAAAAATAAGGAAAGTTGAAAAGCAGGACAATGTGATAACCTGGATTGGATCCTCCAAAAATAAGAGAATAAGTGGAAAAACTGGTGAAATCTGAATGAAGTCTAGAGTTTAGTCAACAATAATTTGTTTGTTTCTTAGTTTTGACAAAAGTATCATCAATACATATAAACGTATACATTAAATGTATATAAATATTATAATTAATAAATATAGTATTAATATACTATTAAATTAATAAAATACTATATAATCAATGAATATACTATTATAATACTCAAACAAGTTATGTTTGGCTTCAGCAATTACAAGAGATACAAAATACAATATACAAGGTAACAAATGTTATCAGTATATATTGAGTAGTAAAATTTTAATACTTTTTTCTTTCTTAAAATGTGTATACTTTTTTTTTGACACCCTCTGTATACTAGTAGTAAAGTCACAAGTCTGTGTATATGCGTAGTTAAGCCACAAGTATTGGACTAATAGCTATTTTGACCCTGAAAGCACTTTTTGGAATACTTTATACATAGTTTAAATGTATTAGGGCTACATTTTATCTGTAATATTTTAAATTAGAACTGCCTAGTAGGACTTTCTGTGATAATAAAAATGTTTTATTTCGGTGATATTTAATATAGAAGCCACTAATTACAGATGACTTTTGATCACTTGAAATGTGACTAATGAAACAGAGCAAATGATTTAACTTAAATTTAATAGCCATATGTAACTATTGGCTATTGTATTAAACAATACCATTTTAAATAATTAATCAGATGGTATGCTCTCTCCAAGCAAGGAATTACCATAATAATTAATTTTATATTTTAATAAAGCTGTTAAATATGTTCTATTAAGCAAGTAACTACTATATCTAAGAAATAAATGTAGCATCACTTTAAAATCAAAGAGAAAGATAAGCAATTATAGTTTTTGGCAAGAGTGTATTTGAAATCCAGGTGTTTGTTAGCCTATGGGTAGGTTACAGTTTTCTTCCTCTAATCCTAAGCACTTGAGGCCTCCTTTCTTCTCTGGTTCTGAGTGAGGCACGTTGCTTTGAAGTCGGTTATCTTACATTCTCTGTTTTCTTGAGACACAACCTTATGTGACCTGATGAAATGTGACATGCTTGTCACTTTTTGTTAAAAGTGAGAATAAATGGATAAATATCCATGTCAGTAGAATGTTTTCTCATTACTGGTTCTGGCAGGTACTAGTCTAACAGCATAGCCCTACATTAAGAAAAAAAGCGTCAACATTTTAAAAGCAGCTGATACCTCAACCAAAACAATTAAAATATGAAATTCGAAAGAAAGCACCTATGTTCTTAGAATTTTGCTTTCTTGCATTCGTATAATCTCTGAAGTGTTGAATAATAATTATTTCTAAATTAAATGATCAAAACATACATGTGATTTGGGATGAGGAAAATGTATCAGAAATAGGTGATCTAAATACCAGTATTCTTTTTGTGTGTGGAAAGAGTATTTAGTGAAAAGGGTGAGCAATAGTGCAGACAACAGGCGTGCATGATATATGACCAGAAATTGGCCTTACTAGAATGCTTACCTGACTTGTCTAGTGGGCATTACACCTTAAGCCATGTTCCTGGTGATGTAGGAAATTCCTACTTATAATGCCATATGAATTCCACCTTCCACTATTATGAAAATGAGTAGTAACAGAAGATATTCCATTTTCTTTCTGTTGCTCTCAAAATTATTATGATAATAATGTGAAAAGTGTTTATCTAAATGGCTATCTTCTAAAAGTCCATGCAAAGCAAAAAATGGCCCAATGCAATTTGATTTAATTTATACATGGTTGACAAAAGATGACATATGGTTGAAAGAATGTAGTTTAGCAAGTAAGGGTAAAACTAGAAATCATTTCAAGGGGGCAGAATATTGAAGATTTACCTTTAACTGTCACACATAAAAAGGATTAATTAACAAAGTCTGCAGTCAATAGATAAAGGGCTCCATTGGTACTTTGTTCATTTTCTTGAAAGAGAAAGATAGTCCAGATTAAACTTCTGCTTTAGTTTGAAATGGATTCTAGTTCTTCTTTCTGAATATCAGCAGGAAAAGGAGAGCAGAGAAGTAAAGCTAAAATTTAATCATAAGTATTACATCAGCAGCATCCTATAAAATTTTGCCTAGCTATGAAATATGTGTAAAGTCATGAATCTCATCCACTTCATAAAAAAAATTCTAGAATTTATTTTTAGTGATTTATAATACTTGACATTTACATTATATGGTGCAAGGTTAATCAAATTAGATTCTATACACATGTTAATGGAAAATGATTTCCCACACTGTATTTGTTCAACATCAATTTTATTTATGAGTGGAAACAATGAAAATCTGGCATTTATTTTAAGTACCTTCCCAAAACTGTTCAAAATTATTATTGTTATAAAATCATGAAATATTAATTTTATAAAATATAAAATATTAATGGTTTCTATAAGATGGGTAGAACATACATAACTTTGGAAGAGGAAGTAGTCTGACAGATGTTGGAAATATGTCAAAACACACAATGATCAATAAACACCTTATATTAGATTTGAGGTTTGATCTAAAATGGAAGATTTATCCAAAATACTCAATGTTAGAAAAGTTTCAAGTGATTATTATCAATAACTGAAAATTAATCTACTGAATAGATTAGCAGAATAATTAATTGATTAATCTGTTAAATACATGAGGAAATTGCTTTTTTAAAAGGAGATTTCTTCCTCACAAAGTATAGCATATTCCTCCCTGGGGAACTAGAGACTTGACATTATCTCCACAACAGTTTCTCAGGGTTAAGAGAATTTTTTGTTGGGGATACATCGGACTGTGGAATGAGGAGAAATGTTTGAGAGAAAAACAGCAAGAGAGAAGAGAAATGGAGTGAATGGGGTTATAAAGCTTCAAAGAAGCTCAAAGCATGAGATGAGAAGGAACCCAAATTTAAAACCTGCCCCATTTATGGATTCACTGTATGGTGTTTCATCAAAACTTGAACAATTTGAGATTTAAAAGGGCGATTAGTAATTATGGTGAGGCCACATATACAAGACATGACCTATGATAACCTTAATGTACACTTCAAGGATCTTAGAGAAAGGAGAGCTGACTGGCTAAGTAACAGGAGCTGGCTTATTTTCATCAGCAACCTGATATGAAAATCAGGAAGGAAAGATGACTTTCTTCTTTCCACTTATTACCTAGCTCACTATAATTGATAGAGCTAAATGAACAATTACCTAAATTTTGTTAGCAAATGTAACTGGTGGAGAAATGTAAGATGATTAGAGGCCACAAACAACAAATAATGGAATACGTGAAGATACGTGTTTTTGATCACAAAAACAAAAAGTAATGATAGCTGCTGTTTAAATGTCAACTTTACTCCGACTCATAGCCTAAGCAAAGTCCCTAATAACGCAGTTAAATGAAAGAAATTCAGAAATATGAATCAACTTTTGCGATCTCACACAGGTGATATTCTGATGCAAGTCTATGGGAAATCGAGATCTAAGAATTTTTTCCTCTGCTACAACAGGTTTCTTTCCACAAACCTGCTAATGTTTCATTTCCCTGTGAACATATTTGGAACTTAATTGCTCAATAGAAAGCTGACTATCTTCTCCTGGATGTAAGCCATAAGATACATGTAAAATATTGTTCCTTGATCCATGGACTAGTATTTAAATATCATATTTAAATTATTCCGTACTTACTTTTTCCAACTTTCCTAATCTAATTCTTGGGTGTAGCCAATCTTATTGAAACTTATCCTTCCAAATTGTACTGAAACTTAGAAAACTCTAGTGGTTAATTTTATTTCCAAAAATTTTAGATTAATATGAGGCTGCACGTGATTAAGTTACATTGTTTGCATCTGTAAGGTGAAATCCAAGTTGTAGTTGTGTCCTTCAGGGGTTATTTCTCAATCACATATTATTCACCCTACAAATTCCTCACTAATCTTATGTCAGCTAGTTCTGCTGGAGAAAATGTGTAGACACACCATTCTTCTTTCATTCCCTTTTTTAAATTACTAAATCATAACTGTGGACATTAATGCATTTATGGGGTACAATGTGCTGATTTTATATACAATTTGGAGTGCTTACATCTAACTGGTTAACATAGCCTTCACCTCACTTACTTGTGTTAAGACATTTATACTATACTCTTAAAAGATTTGACATGTATGCACCGCAGGTGTGGTCCCACCGATTACCCTCCCTTCAACTTGCCTCCCCTCCCTCCCCTCTGTCTCCTCTTCCCTCCTTTATTCTGGGGTATAGTTGTGTTTTATCATTCATATGAAAGTGTGGGTGATTATATATTGGTTCCATAATAGTAATGAGTGCACTGGCTACTTTTTTCTTCCATTCTTGAGATACTTTACTAAGAACAATATTTTCCAGCTCCATCCATGTAAACATAAAAGAGGTAAAATCTCCACCTTTTTATGGCTGCATAATATTCCATATTATACATATACCACAATTTGTTAATACATTCACGGGTTGATGGGCACATGCACTGCTTCCATGACTTGGTAATTATGAATTGGGCTGCAATAAACATTCCGGTGCAAACATCTTTGTTGTAAAGTGATTTTTGGTCTTCTGGATATATACCAAGTAGAGGAATTTCAGGATCAAACGGCAGGTTTACTTTTAGTTCCCTTAGTGTTCTCCAGACTTCTTTCCAAAAGGAATGTAGTAGCTTGCATTCCCAGCATCAGTGCAGAAGTGTTCCCTTCTCTCCACATCCACACCAACATCTGTAGTTAGGGGATTTTGTGATGTGGGCTACTCTTACTGGAGTTAGATGATATCTCAAAGTTGTTTTTATTTGCATTTCTCTGATGATTAAAGATGATGAACATTTTTTCATGTGTTTGTAGGCTGTGTGCCTGTCTTCTGCAGAGACGCTTCCGTTCAAGTCTCTTGCCCACAATGAAATGGGATCACTTGTTCTTTTCTTATTAATAAGTTTGAGTTCTCTGTGGATTCTGGTTCTCAAACCTTTGTCAGAAACATAACCTGCCAATATCCTCTCCCATTCTGAGGGCTGTCTGCTTGCTTTACTTACTGTGATCTTAGCTGTGCAGAAGCTTTTTAGTTTAATCAGATCCCAGTAATACATTTTCAGTGTTGCTTCAATTCTTACAAGAGAAATTTTATCACTCAGCTTCTGAGTAATGTAAGAAACAGAGGAATTCAAGGAAGAGGAGAACACCATCATCTTCTAACACCTAGGTAAAGCTAAATGGGAAGAAGCATTTTATAATGAAAAATGGAACAAATAATCAACAGTGGATTGCATGGTATGCAGTAGGATAATGAGAAAGGGGAAGGAAAGGAACCATTTTCTACTGTGAGACATACAAGAGGAAACCTGGACTTCATCCTGGAGATTGCCTCAAGAAGTATCATGCTCAACACAGCTGTGAACAAAAACATTTTAATTATTTTATGGAACCTACAATAGATGATATAATCATCAGGTGAGTTCATATTTATGCTATTCTCTTTTAAAACTGTAGAATAATTACAAATAATCATCAACCTCTTTCCTGCCCAAAACAAATAAAAGCTGGGGAGTATGTAGGTGACAAAATAATTGAATTAGAAAGGGTCTGTCTTCAAATTATACTACAAGACCATAGTTACAAAAACAGCATGGTACTGGTATGAATGTAGGCACATAACACATACCAGTGAAATAGAATAGAGAACCCAGAAAGAAAGCCCTATATCTCTGACCACTGATTTTTAACAAAGTCAACAAAAGCATACACTATGAAAGGATATCCTAGTCAATAAATGGTGCTGGTAAAACTGGATGGCCACATGCAGAAGATTTGAATAGGATCCCTGTAACTTACCGTCTACAAAACTTAACTCAAGATGAATTAAAAGAGTTAAAAATAGGGCCTGAAACCATGAAATTCTAGAACACAAAGGAAAAACTGTTCTAGACAACTTAGGCAAAAAAATTATGACAAATCTGCCAATGCCAAATACAGCATTAGCAAAAAATAAATAGAAGGGACTTAATTAAATTCAAAGTTTCTTCACAGCAAGAGAAATAATCAAAAGAGTGAAGAAAACAACCTATAAAATGGGAGAAAACATTCACAAACTATACATTTGACAAAATACTAGTATCTGGAATATACAAAGAACTCAAAAAAATCATCCAGAAAAAATAAAATTGTCCCATTAAAAATGGGGGAAAATATACGAACAGAGTTTTTCAAAAGAGATAATAAGCCAATGACTGGCAACCACATGAAAAAATGCTCAAAATCACTAATGACCAAGGAAATGTGATACCACATTACCCTTATCAGAATAGCCACTATTTAAAAAAGAACTAAAAACAGTAGATGTTGGCATGGATATAATGAAAAAGAAATGCTTATACACTGTTGATGAAATTGTAAATTAGTACAACCTCTATGGAAAGCAATATGGAGAGTCTTCAAAGAAATAAAAGCTCTACCATTCAATCCTGTAATCCCACTAAGAATTCACTCAAAGAAAAGGAAGTCATTATATCAAAAAAGACACCTGCAGCTGAATGTTTATCACAGCGTAATTCACAATTTCAGGGATAACAAAAATCAACCAAAGTGTCTATCAGTTGATGAATGGATAAAGAATATGATACACATAGATACTGTAGAGTATTACTCAGTCATAAAAATGAATGAAATGTCTTTTCGAGCAAGTTGGATGGAATTAGAGAACTCTATGCTAAGTGAATTATCTCAGGAATGGAGATGAATATACTACATGTTCTCTCTAATAACTGAGACCTAAATGATGGGTGCACATGTTTGTGTAGTGTGTAAGGACAGGGGAACATAACAAGAGGGATAGTGAGAAGGATGAGGAATTAAAAACTTAGCTATTATATACAACGTACTCTACTTTGGTGATGAGGCACTCGAAAAGCTCTTACTTTAGCACTACGCAATTCATCCAAGTAAGAAAAATACTTATGTCCACTTAATATTGTGAAATAAAACTTTTAAAGAAAAGAAGAAATGAATAATTTTAAATTAGGAGAAAAAATTAAAAATAATAGGTTATAAATTGTTATTTTCAATAAAAAATAGTTAATTTTAAATTATACAATTTTATAATCAGTCATCTTTATAACTCATATGTAATTTTCTAACTATAAGAGGACTTTTAAACATTACAAAGAACATCTCATGGGTTTTTGAATTATGTATGAAGTAATTAAAATGAGTACTAATGAAGCTTATTAATAGTAACCATTAATGTATTGGTAGGAGACAATGGTCATGGAACAATAGTTGTAGTGTAGATACTTTTATAAAAGTACAGTAGGAAAATTATGGTTTTCAGGGGCAATAATAAGAAATTAAGAACATGTAAAATATATGTTGGAAGGACTTGGTAAAATATCCTTTTAACAATGAAAAATCTGGGTCCTAGAACTCAGGAAAAATCATTAGAGTCACTAGTTATTGAGAAATGGAAGTTACCAATATTTAGAAAACCTCTGCAATGTCTCAAGTGCTAAAGCAAACATTTTAAATATATGTAAATACATGTACAACCTGTGGGATGATTATTCCTATCCTCAATTTCTCAATTACTTAACTAGGGTTAAGAAAATATGCAAGTAAATTTTTACTGTCATAAAAGTAATTTTTATAGGTTGTATTGTTGTTCCAAGTTTTGTGTCCGTTTCCCAGTAGAAAGACTGTATATTCCTGTTCCTTGCCATATAATTTTCTATGTCTCTCTGAAGAAGGAATATCATTTCCCAGATCACTAAATTCATGTTTGTCTATCCGATTTCCTCTAGACACACGTATGTTATCCCCAGTCAGAAATTTCCAAGATTCATCTTTTTCCAGAAGATAAGTTTTGTTTCTTCAGCCTGGATCCACAATGTAGAAAACACATGTAATGAAGCAGACCACACCTGATTTAAATATAAGTAATGAAATAAAACTTTAATGTAATAACTGTCTCAGATTAGGGAATTGTTAAGCAGCACAACATAATGACCTTCAGCTAATACAGTGGGAAATCACGGAGCTCAGATTCAAAACAAGTTCCATCTGGCTTTAAAGTCCATGCACAATGTTCTACACCACTCTCTCTCTCTTTTTCAAGATGCAATATGTAAATACATGAGTGAATGATATAATTCAAACTTAAGTGGAAATTTCCAAGGTAATGTCTTAGCGAACTTCCACTTGAGGAACACACAAAGTATAAGGAAATAGAAAAAAATAAGAAAAATTCAAAAATTAAATGGTAACATAGTCAGTGCAGAAAGGAATTTTAATATGAAGAGTATACGCTACATATAAAATATTGAAGAAAAATGAAAAGAATGAGGACTGAGAGATTAAGAAGAGGTTTATGGCTTTAGGAATCAGATCATTCATCATCTTTCAAAGTTTGCTTGGTATATTTGAGGATTTGGATTTAAAGTTAAGTCAGGGGCTAGAACCCTTTGGTATGGATCCATGAAATACATGAATATTAATTATCAAGCATATTGATTTTCTGTTTCTATTGTAATGAATTGCTACAAACTTAGAACAAATTTATTACTTATTTCTAGTAGTCAGAAATCTGACACAGATCTCACAAGCCTAAAATACAGGTGTCAATGGAGTTGTTTTGCTTATTGGAAGCTCTACATCCAAGCTCATATAGGCTATTAGCTAAATTCTCTTCCTTCTAGTTGCATTGAGGGGAACTCCATTTCCTTGCTAGTTGTCGGTCAGGTCCTGGCTTTAGCTCCTAGAGACTGTTTCCCACAGCTCCCTACATCTTCAGAATGAGCACAGAAGCATCAAAGCCTTCTCCCTATGGGATTATCTCTTGATTTCCCTTCCTTTTGAATCTCCTTTCCCTCATTCCTGTGCCCTATCTCTCAGCTTGACTCTTCTGATTTCCTCCTCTATTCAAAGAGCTCATGTTATTACGTTAGGCCCCTTTTAATAATATGAGAACATACCCAATTTTAATGTCAGGTGACTATTAACCATACTTCTATCTGTAGAATCTCTTCATCATGTAAGTAGTATATAGGTCAGTGTTTAATTGATTAAACAGGGGTCAGGAAATTTCGGGGAGAATGGAATCTATAGAATTATGCCTATCACACTAAAGACATTTGATAAAAGAATTAATTGCAAGGCTAAGATGAAACATGGTCTACATTTTTAAAAGCCCGATAGAAAATTATTTTCAGAATAAAACTTGAAAACAGCTTCTCTTTAGGGTCAATGGGGAGTTAATTATATATAATAACCTGAAATTTTATTTTAAAATGTTATAAGCATTTTCATTTTTCTAGATGAGTTAATTATATCCAATAACCTAAAATTTTATTTTAAAATGTTATAAGCATTTTCATTTTTCACTTACCTAAATTTGTAAAAGATTGTAGAACTCTGTGACCCAGAATATTTAATTTAAGGAATTAAATTTGAGGTAACAAATGTGAAAAGGATGAAAGAGAATACCTACTCTTGACATTTTGACAGTAAAATAAAAGAAATGTGTGATGTGGTAGTTTGAGGGAATGTTTTTTGAGCCTATGGGGTATTTAGCAGGTGGGAAAGAAAAGAAAGTATAGATGGCCACATACAAAGGCAGAATGAGGATATAACCCAAATGGTAAATTACCTGCAGCAACTGGGTCAAAAGGATAGTTAGAAGTTTTAATCTTGCACTAGAAGAAATATTTTTCTAGGAGAGGAAAGAGAAAGATGGCAAGGAAAGATGCAGAGAAACTGTAAGATGAAAAGGCTTCCATCTCCTCAACTAAGCAGGAGTAATAACTCCTCCTCTTTTAAGGATTAGACAACATGAGTAGGGTGAAATGAGTCCACGAAAGAATCAAAGAGATAGGGGGGAAAGTAAGGATTAATGAATAATAGAAAAACATTGAAGAGGTTTTGATGTGAGGAATGAAGAGGCTTGACATAGAGTCTGCACCAGGGTACTGAGGAGCTCAAGGAGGAGCCCTCCTGAGCAAACCTCGGGTCTATATTTATTACCATAAAACAGGAAGAAGTACACAAACGCTGCTTATCAGACACCAGCACTGATAGGCGGATGTGGAGAAGATGAGACAGAATGTCTCCACCTTACTTATAAAACTGCAGACCATGAGCACCGCCTTTGCCTCCAGCATCAAGAGCCCTTTGGAACCCAGAGACTCTTCATTGTCACACCTCACATGTACAGTCTCTCTTGGAGGTTGGTTTTCTGCCCTCCTGCAGGTACACAACTCACAGGCCATTCTCATGACTCTTCAGGTCTCTCAAGCAGAAAGAAAGCCTACGCTCTAGGTCAGGGAACAATCTGACCCCTAAAATAAATTGTTCCTCAATGGCACCAATTAAGGATATATTATATAGATTTGAACAAAAATTATGTTTGATAATAAGGTGAAGCTTATTTCAACATTTTTCTTCTGGGGTCACATAGTTCAAGTGACCAGAGTATTTAAAAATCAAGTACATAAATGCTATTCGTAAATTGGCAATTTAGATCATATTTAATAGGGTATTAACTGTTCTAAAGGACAGGAGACCTGTATTTAAATTACAAATTTATTGTTAAGTTTGTTTAGTGACTTTAGGCAAATCATTTTGTCTATTCTGCCTCAGCTATCTCATTGACTATGTGAGGATAATACTATTTATCCTATGTGATCAACAGGGCAATTTTATGAAAATAATAAGAAAATTATAATGTATTTTTTGGCACTGAAAGAGAAATGGTACAATTATCTTTTAAATTTATTAGTCACTGCAAGGAGTGCCAGAAAATAGTATATTAATCAAATACCACAAATCTTTACTACCAACCAAACAGAAACTTTGCTTTTAAAACTAGATAAATGCTTTAAATTAAAAAAAAAAAAATTCCCTGTACCTGAAGTACCATTTGCAGCAATATGAAACATTAGAAAATTTTTAAGTGTCTTTATTTTGTTTATCAAAAATACCAGATGGTATTTATCTCCAGCAAAGTAGTTTTCAATTGTCTGCACTCAAAGAAATATTTTGAATTGTAAAAACATAAAAAGTTATCATTTGTTTCACTAAAGAGAAAAAAGATATCATTCAAATGCAAAAATAGGGAAAACCTACAAAGCTGGCAAAAACAAAAAACATTATAACACAGACTTCTCATTAACTATCATTAGGTTTATCCATTCAAGCAAGAAAATACCTATCAAAAAATCTTAGAAGCAAAAGCCAAAAAATACATCTAATTGCATTCATTTATTTTAAAATGAAGAAAACCATGTATATAATCTTTAAAATTGGCCAAAATTGGCCATAAAACATTATAATTTTAATTTCTTATATCTATTCTTCATATACTGAAAATTACAGACATTCTTTTGGTTTAGCTCTTGCAAGTCTTCATGTTTGTTTAGTTTTCTAAATTCTATAATTCACATAATCCTAAACTTTTGTTAATTGGAGAAATCTAAATGAAAATATATTATTGAAAGATTCAATAACTAAATAAATGCACATGATAAAATTAGTTAAAATATTATTAAACAATCAAATATGTTTTCCAGAGATTTCCTCCCAGTTTTGTGGTTATTTATTTTCTTAACTTTTAGTCAGCTTTACTATTTTAATGTAAATTTATTTTGAGTTGACAAATCATTGTATTTATTTATAGAGTACCATATGATGCTTTGATATCTTTAGCAATTTTGAAATATATATTTTATTAACTATAGTTAACAATAAATAATAGTAATCCTTCTGTGAAATAGATCTAGAAAATCTATTACTCCTTTCTAACTAAAGTCTTGGATCCTTTGGTCAACATCTGTTTATTCCCCAGTCCCCAGCCTCTGCTAACCACTACTGCACTCTCTATTGTAGTTCAACATTTTCTCAAGTCCACATATAAGTTAAATTATGCAGTATTTGTCGTTCTGTGCTTGGCTTTTTTTCACTTAGCATAGCATCCTCTAAATTTATTTATTTACATTGTCACAAATGAAAGAGTTTCCTTTTTTGTCAAGGTTTTATGTAAAAGTCATTGCCAAACCCGAGCACATCTAAATTTACTTCTATTTCACCTTCTAGGAGTTTTATAGTTTTGTATTTGCATGTAGGCCTATGATGCATTTTTTAATGAAAGTGGTATGTCTGTGTCTTGATTCGTTTCTTCTTTTGCATGTGAATGTTCAGTTGGCTTAGTACCATTTCTTGAAAAGACCATCCTTTCTCCTTTAATTTGCCTTCCCTCCCTTGTCAATGGTCAGATGAATATATTTATGTAGATCTAATTCTGGGGTCTCTGTTCTGTTCCATTGATCTATTTGTCCAATCTTTTCCAATATCACTTTGTCTTCATTATTGTAGCTTTATAGTATACAATGAAGTCAAGTGGTATTAGTCCTCTGACTTTGTTTTTCCTCAATTTTGCATTGGTCATTTGAGTCTTTTGTTTCTCCGTGCAACCTTTAGAATCAGTTTGCCTATATCCACAAATGACTTGCTGGGATTTTGTTTGAGATTGTTTTGAACATATAGATCAATGTAGGAAGAACTGACATCTTAAAAATATTTAGTATTTTTATCAATAGACATATAAGTCTGACAAGTTAGTGAATTCACCCTAAAAATAGTTTTACATAGCTCATTGCTGAATATCAACACAGTCACTGTGTACTCCCCTTGGAAAACTGCACTGACACCAGCTCCTAGTCCATCAGTCAAAGCGATTTTGGAACTTTTTTTCTGGAATAACCATCAGGGCTATTGTTGTATGGCACACAAAAACAATAACAAACACCCCTCAGCAAGACACCACCACATCAGCACAAACACAACTGTAAGATACTGATATATCAAGGTTATGAAATATTACTGAGTTGTTTGTACAGTGCTGCCAACATAAGCCCATAGTGGTAAATTCACAAACTTGTTCAGACCACATAAATATCTCTCCATTCATTGAGATTTTTTTTTTTATTTCTTTCATGACAGTTTTGGAATTTTCCTCATATATATCTTGTACACATTTTTGTAAATTTATATCTGTTTCATTTTTAGTTCTAAAGTAAATGTTATAATGTTATTAATTTCAAGCTCTATTCTTTGCTGATATACAGGAAGACAATTGTTATTTATATATTAACCTTGTATGTTATGTTGCAATTTTCTATATTTTTCTTGCAAATTGCTATAATTGCTTATTTATTCCAGAAGTTTTTGTTGATTCTTGGGATTTTCTACATAGATATTTATGTTGTCTGCAAACAAAGGCAATTTTATTCCTTCTTTATCAATATGTATACTTTTAAGTTCCTTTTTTTTGTCTTTTTGGGCTAGTTAGGATTTCTAGTACAATGTTAAATAGGAAGAATAACAAAAGATACTCTTGCCTTATTCCTAATCTTAGTAGGAAAACATCTTATTTCTTACCATTGTTTATAGATTCCGGTTTTATTTTGGTATCTGTAAAAGCTAAGTTTTCTCAAGTATCATTCTTTGTTAATATTTGCTCTGTTTTTTCTTTAAGCTAATTAGAAATTAATCACTACTTTTAAAACCTTTTGTTTTTTAATTCGTATTTTGTAATTTATTTACTTCTCTTTTGTAACCACCAATTAGATGATTTACAGTACCAATGGAACCTCCACTGAAGCTGTTTGTGAGCATTATTGAATTTTTTTGAGACAGAGTCTCTCTTTATCACCCTTGGTAGAGTGCAGTGGTGTCATAGCTCACAGCAACCTCTAACTCTTGGACTCAAGTGATTCCCTTGCCTCAGCCTCCCAAGTACCTGGGACAATAGGTGCTTGCCCCAACACCGGCTGCTTTTAGAGATGGGGTCTCACTCTGGCTCAGGCTGGTCTCCAAACTGTGAGCTCAGGCAATCCACCCACCTCAGCCTCCCAGAGTGCTAGGATTATAGGCATGAGCCACTGAACCTGGCTCATTATTGATTTTTTAAAAAATAAGGCCATTCAATATTTACCTTCAGTGCCACAGTCCATTCCTTTCCAGCCTTCATCTTTAAGTACTTCTCCAGAACCTGTACTCCTTTGGGTTTGGAGCAGATTTTGCAACTGACCCTTAATGTGTTTCTTATCTCTGCAGGATATGCCGTTATCTTTGTTGTTTCCTGAATTTGAGTTCAATGGTAAACACAGGCTTTTCCCATGTTGTCTTTACTAATTTCATTGGCAACTTGGGAAGAGAATTAAATTTCTGAGAACTAAGTTGCCTCCTCTTTTGTAAGTTTCTGTTTGCACCTAAGACCTGAGTGTTATGTGGGAAGATAATAACAAAGATGGAATACAGAGAAAAAAACAATACTTCATTTTCAGACACATTCATTTACTTACAACCAATAATACTTAGGTTTTGGACTAAGGATAAGGTTCACGTCTAGGAATAGGCAAGATGTTGATATTAATCCAAATTCATTTGCTAAGCAAAAAACTAAATTAGAACATTTTTCATACTGTAAATTATTTGTCCTTTTCATGTGAATTTTAAGGCAATATTTTATAAAATATTTTAATAACTACAGAAGCCACTATGTCTGAATGCATGCTAATCTTCCCAAAGGCAACAATAGAAAGCCTGCTTTTTATAGATACGAGTAAAATCTTTGTATGTGGGGTTTATGGAAAGAGAGGAAGAAGTCACAAAAATAATTACTTAAAAAGAAAAAAAATTTAGTTAAGAAGGAAAGTTAGTGGGAAAAAAGGAACTTATAAATGAAAAAATATATACATTTTAATGTCCAAAATAAACCCCCAAATATTAACCATGTTGTAGATTTAGTAAAGTCTCGAATGTGTAATGTTTAAGACCCCAAAACCAAGTAAAAATGTGTGATAATCAATATGACACCAAATAAATTCTCTATGGCCATTTATATAAGGCATTGATAACTATTTAGCATCTTTAAAACTGTGGAAAGGATGCTTAAATCTTTTTTGAGTTGTCCTTAAATGTTTCTGACTTATCTAAAGCATATTTTAGATATCCCTGAGTTTACAAATTATCTGCAAAAACTTGCTCTTTCTTCACATGTTTTTCAACAAGAGTATATAATACTATGTTGCAAAGGTTAAATTGCAAGCTATAGAGTCATTTCTTAGAATCTTGTTCACAAAAATATTTTGTGGTGACATGTTTGTTTATTTTCAACACTTTTTATGGAAGCTACGGTGAAAATATAAAGTATAATTTCTCATAATGAAAATATTTTATCTTTCAAATAAGTACCTGGGGCCTTCTTTGAAAATGTATTAACGATAGCCAGCCACAATGCTTCAGGCAATTTGTCTTAATCCTTTCATTTTTAACAGAATAGAAAATATATATATGGGAAGCTTCGATTATCAATTTAATATCTGCAAATGTTAAATTCTGGGTGGAAAAAAAACTGTATGTCACTATGATGACTATCTAATCAGAGCCCATATGTTCAGGATGACTGAATTTGTGTGTAATTGGTAGACTGATACAGTTTTGAAGAAAAGTACATACACCAGAGAAAAGGAATAGTACAAGAGATTGGAATTATGTACGGTGGCAGAGAAAACATAAATGGGCTTGAGTGTTTCTGAATGAAAACTAATCTCTATTTTGTAATGAAAATGAAAATATTACAAAGTCCTTTCCTAGCACGGATATGAAAGTCTATTTGGGCTTTTTACCAAGTCTGTGATGTTGTTGCTAAAGTTAGCACTTTCTTAATGACTGCCAATCAATAGCTTCAAAGTCATTGGAAACTTACATATGGCAAACATATATTATAAGATTGATTTTTCCAGCAGAAATCTTTGTATCAAGCAGGTTCTTTGGAAGCACATGATAAAATAAATAGAGGTCTAAAAGGGAGCACTCAAGATGGCATGCTATCAGGGGAGGTGATATACATTATAAAAGACAACTGAGGTGCAAAGTTACAGAAAGATAGTCAATTTTCCTGGTGGTGTACAATGATTCACCTGTTTTCTTCTTAATGCATTGTCAAATAAGCAATGGATACTTGTTAGTAAATTTTTTTGACCAGAAGCAGTATTTCAAGAATCATTAATAATTGCCTGTCCAAAATGTGTAAGGTGTGGAATCTCAACACGTAGGACAATTATTTCTTTTATCAGGTTTAATAATCATTAACACAAATACACAAATAGAATGTCTTTTCTGAGTATTCATAATGTCTTTAATTCCTAGATTAAGGATAATGGATTTAACAGCCTGGCTTAATCCTAAAACTAGAATGTTTGTTTTCTAATTATAACAGAATAAATCCAAAATTTATATAAGGCATTAATATCTACTTAGCATCTTTAAAAATTTTCATCTTACTCTTGGACAGGAAACTCTTAAGACTAATACTGAAATTTATCATAATGCATTGTAAATGGCCATACAATTGTGGGCTGTTTGCTATCGTTAAATAATAATGAGAAATAAATAAAACATTTATAGCTAATGAAACAAGCATACTGATTTCAGAGAAAAGTTTTTTTTTCGTAATTTATTTTCTAAAGTAGAAACTAGAATGTGAGTTCAGCACTTGAGAAATTTAACTGATATTGCAGCATTAAATACTCATTGTATCTCAAGCTAGCAATCACATTCTATATAAAATGCCTATTATTTATTAAGAAGTTCAGGCGAGCTCTCTGACTTGTCAAAAGTCAGCATTATAAAAATGTTCTTTATCATCTCATGTCCAACACTGTAAAATCATTAAGGCATTTTTTTCCCAGCGTGGTGATTTCCTTCAGTTTACAAGAATTTTGTGGCCACCTTTTATGGCTACCCTCAATAGTTATCGAAGGTAGACACTGAATTTTGGGTAAGGTACCAAAGCCAATATATATGCATTTTAATTAGACAAACTCTGGGTATTTGTTGAATTTAAATTTATTTTAAGAGCTGGCCACAAAATTCGATAATGATTCTCTTATATAAGAATCATATAAATTAGTTCTTCAAACTTAATTCATCACTGTAATAGAAAAGCACCAATGACTATTTCTCAGGTAATCTGTAGATTCAGAGGAAAGGAAGCTGTTGTAACTATTACTAAAGTCTCCTTTTCATGTAACATTGCATTATTTTTCAATTGTCAGAGGATGAGACAATTGCTTTAGAAAGTTCTTTTGAGAGTTCAAGAATGATATTATTCTAGTAAAGTACTGTGAGTTATAGTTCACTGTGGAATTGAAATATGATCAGAATATCCCAAACACACAAGCTATGATTTGGGGAGATCATTTTAAATAAAGTGTGACCATCTAAACTTCATAAATATGAGTGATGCTAGCAAAATTAATCAATATTTCCTTTTAAGTCAAAGTATTTGCAATAAATTTGTGTCACTGAGTTAAAGAAAAAGAAAGAAGCTGATCATAGTTAGTAAAATTGATATTTACCAATTGCTGAATTTTGTTATACAATCCTCATTGTTACTGGTGTTAGGACACAAGCTCTGGAAAAATATAATAAATTGAGAGTAAATTGAGAATTTTGTTATCACATTTAAAATTTATGCTTGTATTCTGTTAGTCCATAACTTTGCCAAATACTGCTTCTAGATTCCATCTGGTTTATTCATTACCCCAATTTAAAACCAGCAAAAAGATTCTAGCCAACGATGAGAAATAATAAAGTGAATCAATGGTAGTTTGACTTCATTCCTATTGTGACAGTCATTACCAGAAGTTCTTGACCATCTGTTTTCTGAAGCTACAAAAATAGTACCTATTGCAGACGTCCTACGTTTTTCTTGAGTAAACAGAAGAAATCCATGTGCAGTTTTAAGCTAAAATTCATGATAATATAATGAGCCACTATCACAGGATGTTTTCAAACAGAAGCTATATAGCCATAAGTTAGAACCTCTGCCCTGGGTTGAAAGTTTTTCACTATCCAAAAATCTAACATAATTACTTTTAAAAAGCCTTAAGAATTCGAATGAAAGAGTTGTCTCAAACTTTTATGTGGTAACACAGTAAGGGCAAAACACATGAAAAATATTGCCTATCCTATAAAAGATTATGAAAATACAGAATTTTCAAAATGAGTATGTTCTTAGTTAGCATTCAAGACAAACAGTAATGATTAAGTCACCCCTTGATTGCCTAAAGGTACAAACAGCATATTGTTACATATTTAGGATTTTGTACACTAAAGAAAATCAATCTTGAATTTAAATTACTTGACATTACACTCTATGGACCCTATGTCCTGAATCAACATCTGGTGTACAATAAATTATATACTCTCCCCCGAAAAGTCATCTGTAGACGGTTAAATCTGAGACATACAGTTCTCGATTCCCTTAGGTGGGACGCAGCGCCGTCTTCCACCGTGTGATATAGTGCGGGAAACATCTCACCTACAAGACATCTGTTTTCCAGCTGACAATGGGCCAAAACAACACTTCATACTTGGGGAAAAATGCCTTCCTTTCAGAGTAGTGCTGACATAAATCTTAATGACCTGATAGTTCTAACTACCGAGTTTTAACAACCTCTTTTACTATTCTCCAGCAGGGTTTTGAAATGAGCTGGGAGTAAAATGCTACCTACACAGCAAATCAGACCTGAGGCTTAATTACAATTTCTTCCACAATCCTTTTTCTACTTTGTCTTTCTAGTTATCGTCATCATTGTGCACTCTTTTTTCTTTAAGAGGAAATATTGACATTTTTGGGGTGAAATAGTGAAATGGTGGTTTTGTTTTATTGATGATATTGCAGATCTAACACTCACAGACTAAAACGTTGCAGAAATGTGTTGATGAGGTCAAAAATTGAATACAAATTAAACAAAAGAGTTTCTAATTAATTGTGGGTTTAAATCTAATTATACCTGCAAGAGGAGCTAGGTGTATAAAATAATTCTTAATATCTGGAATTGATGAAAGTTCTCAGTTACCAAACAAAAGTAATAGTACTTTATTCGTACACATTAAATGTGTTTTCGGAAACTTCTGAGCCTAAAGAAGTGTTAATTTTTGTGAGCATAACCAGGCTTTTAACAGCGTAGCTTCTACATCCTCAGCTTGATTAATGAGCTAGTTTGGGGGATATGTTAAAGACATTTAGAAGCCTTATGGGCCTACTCGTCTCGAAGCCTGTGTTTGTCAACTTCTTTATTCAATGCCCTCTAACGCTGTCTTACCATTGTTATCAAGGCCTGCATTTACAAAATTATTCTGACATAATTCACATAATAAATGCTATTCTAAAATCTTTTATGTAAAAGACTTCCCCACCTCCCATCTCCCCCCAACTTTTTGATTTTATAGAGATTTCTCAGTTTTTACTGAAGCAAGGCTGTGGTAGCAACTAACTCCTTGATTTTACCTATCACAGTTTGTGAAAGTGAGAAGCATTTGCACACATTAGCCTGACTGAAATGATAAAGTATGATGGCATATTTACTGTTGTGAAAGTATACATATATAGTGTTGTGATAATATATATTATTGTATAGGATCTGAACAGAAAAAACTCTCACACATTATTTTGAAGAAAATATAAATTATTATTCTAACAAAAGTAATCTGAAAACATGTATTATTTAAAATTAAAGGGCGGCACCTGTGGCTCAAAGGAGTAGGGCACTGGTCCCATATGCTGGAGGTAGCAGGTTCAAACCCAGCCCCTGCCAAAAAATGAAAATAAATTAAATTAAATTAAAGATGTAAATACTCTGTGAGTCAGTATGTTCATACTTCAGTATCTATTCCATAATAATAAGTCACAAAAAATAAGGGGAGATTAGTCCAATGATTCAGTTTTTTAATACACAGAAAGTGAATACTAACCATTTAGGAGTGGTTGAATAGGTTACACACATACAATGAAATATTATGCAGCCACTGGAAGAGTGATTTGTAGCTGGATTATGTGATTTAGAGAACTTTCTATGAGATACTGTTAAGAGAAAAAACATTATGCGGAAACTGAAATGATACAAATCTATATGAATGCATTTATGCATAGGGAGAAAAAAATTTAAAACACAGAACATGTTTTTCCCATGCCTTTCCCAGATTCAGGATGGAGGTAGAGAATGTGGGAAGACCAAGCTAAAAAGTAAACTAAAATATAAAATTTCGGTTAAAAATGAGTTAATAAATATATTTGTATATAAAACATTCTATGGGACTTAATCACTTTTAGACATGTTTGAAAATACAAATAATATGATAATATGACACAGGAAAGAAAGAACAGATGTGCGGATACCCAATCTGTACTGCCCCACTAGGTGGTGCATCACCTCTGAGTGCAGAGCCCAGCACTAGTGTCCATGTTCGGCCTCCCCGCCAGGAAGAACAGAAACTTTTCTAGTCATTTTTCCTCTGAAGTACCCTAAATGGTCTTTTGTTCACAAATCCCTCTTCTTGAATATATTTTTAAACAACGTTACTCAGTAATAATTACTAAATGTCAGGTGGTGCCCACAGCTCAGTGGGCAGGGCACCAGCCACATATACCCAGGCTGGAGGGTTCGAACCCGGCCCGGGCCTGCTAAACAACAAAGACAACTGCAACCAAAAAATAGCCAAGCATTGTGGTGGGTGCCTGTAGTCCCAGCTACTTGGGAGGCTGAGGCAAGAGAATCACTTAAGCCCAAGAGTTTCAGGTTGCTGTGACACCACAGCACTCTACCAAGGGCAACATAATGAGACTCTTTCTCAAAAAAAAAAAAAAAAAAAAAATTACCAAATGCCTCTTGAGTAGGCATAGCCTTAGGACCAGAGGACGTAGAAATAAAGAAAATATGTAGAGATACATTAGAATAAAATAAAATACAAATAAAAAATGACTATAGAAGGAGTAGAAAATCTAGAAAAAAATGGACAAAAACCAAATGGAAGAATATAAAATTGCCTAAATGAGTTTAGAAAAGATGATATGTAGGGAAAATATAACTTAATAAAATGGTAGTACTACCAAAGAAACAAAGACCTAAAACCACTAATAGGAGAAACAAACAAAACAAAAAATATTTGAAAAATTAGCAGAAAGTATCAAGATCTAAGGCAGTGATTCCAGAAACATAAGTATCTAAGTAATAATACTAAATTGCTAGTCGGAGCTGAAGGGAGAAGGATGACCTTGGCCTGATGTTACAGAGCAGCATGTAATACCAGAAGATAAGATTCCATTCAGCCAAGTTGGAAGATGAGGAGATAATCCAAAACGTAGTGCACAGCCAAGCAATGCCGCCGGAATAGAATCAGCAAAGGATAATCTCAAGCACACAGGAACTGCAGAAATACGGCCCGTAAGAAAATCGAAAATGAAGAAATAGTGACAGCAACCAAAAATGCTTCCTAAATGTGGTTACACAAAAAGGAATCAATATGAAGAGCCCAGAAAGAGAGAAATTATAGTTGAAGGACTAGAGACAAAATTAAACCAGATCAACCTATGGCCAGATAAAATAAAATCAGTTGTGCTAAGTATGATTTTGCAACAAAAGGCAAGCATTAGAGGAAGTCCTAAAGAAGACTGCAGAAGTTGCCTACATGTTAGTGGAACTTTTTTTTTTTTATTTTTATTAAATCATAATTGTGTACATTGGTGCAATCATGGGGCACAATGTGAAGACTTCATATACAATCTGAAATATTTTCATTAAACTATTTAACATAGCCTTCATGGCCTTTTAATCACTATATGAAGACATTTATATTCTACATTTAGTAATTTTCACTTGTACCCTTGTAAGATGCACTGTAAGTGTGATCCCACCAATCACCATGGAATACTATGCAGCCTTGAAGAAAGATGGAGACTTTACCTCTTTTGTGTTTACATGGATGGAGCTGGAACATATTCTTCTTAGCAAAGTATCTCAAGAAAGGAAGAAAAAGTATCCAATATACTCAGCCCTACTATGA